>JANHFO010033783.1:0-10334 GCA_032468095.1 Pareas carinatus | reverse complement strand
ATAAAAATAAAAATAAAAATAAAAATAAAAATAAAAATAAAAATAAAAATAAAAATAAAAATAAAAATAAAAATAAATAAATAAAAAAAATAAAAATAATTAAAATAATTAAAATAATTAAAATAATTAAAAAATGAGCTAACCTTATAAAGGATTTGAAAAGAAGCTAGCTTAATGGATAAGGATTTGTTTTTTTAAGGATTTAAACAAATTAAGAAATATTAGCAAATCTTTACAGGCAGTCCTCGACTTACAGCCATTCATTTAGGGACTGTTCAAAGTTACAATGGAAGTGAAAAAAGTGACTTCTGGCCATTTTTCACACTTGCAACCATTACAGCATCCCCATCCATGGCTTCGTAATCAAAATTTGGGCACTTGGCTTGTATTAATGATGGTTGCGGTGCTCCTGGGGGTCATGCGATGATCTTTTGCTTTGACCAGCAAAAGTCAATGGGGAAGCCAGATTCGCTTAACAGCTGTGTTACCAACACACGGAGAGATTTGCTTACCAGCTGTGCTACTAACACATGGAGAGATTCGCTTAACAGCTCTGCTACTAACACACGGAGCCATTTTGGCTTATAAAACATGATTTGTGATTTATCAGGGACAGCCAGCTGGGTGTGTTTTAATGTTAAGCAATATTCTGTTTAATAAGGCCACAGGTACCTGGGCTCGCAAAACGTTAAGCCAGGATTGATGTATTGAACCCAGCCATTGATATGAGGGTTAGGTTTTACAGACATAGGCAAAGCTATGGGTGATTTAACTCTGATTTATTGACTGAGCCACAATCAAGGGCTTCACATGTACTAACACATAAACCATGGACTATACATTACAATGGCTAGGTTCCTAATGCCCATTAAGCTATGGAACAAGCAGACTTTCACTAGCAGAAGAGAACAGAAGAGAATAACGAGAGTTGGAAGGGACTTCGGAGGTCTTCTGATCTGACCACCTGCTCAAGCAGGAGACCCCAAACCCTTTCAGACAAGTGTCCAATCTCTTCTTAAAAGCCTCCAGTGATGGAGCATCCACAGCTTCTGAAGGCAAAAGCTGTTCCACTGGTTAATTGTCCTCACTGTTAGGAAGCTCCTCCTTAATTCCAGGTTGCTTCTCTCCTTGATTAATTTTCATCCAATGCTTCTTGTCTTGCCTTCAGGTGTTTTGAAAAATAAGTTAATCCCCAGGCCTCTAATCTTCTTTGTTGCACTTCTCTGCACTCTTTCCAAAGTCTCTACATCATTTTTATGCTATGCTGACCAAAACTGGAGGCAGTATTCCAGGTGTGGTCTTACTAAGGCTTTATAAAGCGGCATTAACACTTGACATAATCTTGATTTTATCCCTCTGTTAATGCAACCTAGGATGACATTGGGCTTTTTTTTTGTTGGCTGCTGCCTTTGCTGGAACAATCCATGGTGGAGTAATCAAGGCATGTTTGGTTGAATGTGGCTTATACTAAACTAGAAAACAGACACATCTGAAGGCCGCCTCCAAACCAGTCACTGTAATGAAGATAGCATAGCCTTGAGACTTCTCCATCTTTGTGGAGGATTTGGGGGAGGGAATGAAGCACTATCTTGAGGGACATTGGTGGATATCAGGGCATGTTTAGCTGAATGTGGTCGGTAGCTTGAAGACGGCATAGCCTTGAGACTTCTGTATCTCTGTGGAGGCTTTCCAAATCAGAGACTTGTTATGCCTCAGCCAAGGTCATGAAAATGATTAGTACTTGCCAGATTTCAGTGTCTCTCAGACCTATTTGTTCACCCTGTGGATAACATGCGTTGCAACAGGGGGACCTGACATTTAGGTGGGTAGCTATATTATAGATAGGAGGCAAATCATAAAGCAAATCCTCTTTCTCCTCTGCCCAGACCAAAAATGGGTGGGTGAGCTGAAGGTCTCCAAACTCATTTGCAGCTCAGGAAACTCAGCAAAGGCAGCTTCTGAGTTTGCAGGAGCCAAAATATCAAATCTGCCAAATGGAGAATTATTGCAGTGCAAAAAGAACAAAATGCCTAAATGTGGCCACCATGTGGCAGCATGTGCAAATCTTGAAATATAACTGGTTGGGTCTGGACTGTTGCTTTCCATTCCTTTTAAAGAAAATCAGAGATAGAATCCTAAATTGGAGAAACAAAATCTTAACATACTAGAAAATATCTATGGAAGCTAAACTGATAGCAGTTGGGGTTTTTTTTTTAACCTGAGGTAAAGATTTTCACACACACACACACACGTGTGTGTTAATCATGTCCAACTCTAAGGGACATGCTCATCTCCGTTTCAAAGCCGAAGAGCCAGCGCTGTCCGAAGAGGTCCTCGTGGTCATGTGGCAGGCATGACTAGACACCAAAGGCGCACAGAACACTGTTACCTTCCCACCGAAGTGTTCCCTATTTTTCTACTTGCGTTTTGACATGCTTTCGAACTGCTAGGTTGTCAGAATACACAAGCGATCAAATCAAAGCATATATAATATAATGTTCCAATGATAAATGTAGCCTTCATCTCCTATCAAGCAACACTGATGGCTTACAACATGATAAAAACGACAATATAAGACATCAAAACATTAAATACGAACATGTAAACGGTTAGGACTCAGTTGCAAAGACTAGCACTGATAATGTTACCTTCTTTGGTAATGAAATGTCTGCAAGAGTCCTATAGAGACAATGAATGCGGCATTGGGAGACATGAAAGAACAGGTCAGGGGTAAGATCACCTTGGAGAAAATCTATGAGATCACTAAGAGTCAAAAACAACTTAATGGTACATAATCAATCAGCTTGGTTTCCAGTTTTCTGGTGTGACTAGCTGGAGGATAATGCTAAAATAATACATTCTAGTAAATACAGAAGACAATCAGTCTTCTTTTCCTTCTTCATAAAACGTAGAAGACCACCAGAGTTGGAAGGGACCTTGGAGATCTTGTAGTCCAACCCCCTGCTCAAGCAGGAGACCCTATACCATTTCAGACAAATGACTGTCCAGTCTTTTCTTAAAAGCCTCCATTGCTGAAACTCCCACAACATCCGAAGGCAAGCTGTTCCATTGGTCGATTGTCCTCACTCTTAGGAAATTCCTTCTTAGTTCAAGGTTGCTTCTCTCCTTGATTAGTCTCTATCCATTGTTGCTTCTCCTGCCTTCAGGTGCTTTGGAGACTAGCTTGACCTCCTCTTCTTTGTGGCGGCCCCTCAAATATTAGAACACTGCTATCATGTCAACCCTGGTCCCTAGAGCCATCTCTTCCTCCTCCTCTGATTTTTAGATATACTTTCTGACTGCTTCAAAAAAATATATATTTGTATAAAGAACCAGTTTCAACTTACAATAATTAGATCCTATGGTCTCTGGGATGAGCCCCTAAGGCTTTTACGTTGTTTTGCATTTTTCTTAATTGAAAAGCAGGGGATTTCTATAGGGAACTCAATGGGGCAAAGGTATGCAATTATGGCCCCTTTACCACCTGTGGATTTCAAATCCCAGAATTAGCTGGCTCAGGAATTCTGGGAGTTGAAGTCCACGGGTCATAAAAGGGCCATAATTGGCCACCCCTGCAATAGGATGACAAGAAGCTCTGCCAACATTGAAGCTCAACCAAGCTCAATAAGAAAAGATTCAACCGAAGAAGATGGTGAAGGCTTCATTCCCCCCTGTTCTTCCCCAGGCCGGTCTAAAATTCATGCCAATCTCCTCTCTCAGAAAGAAGCCTGAAAAATGGGAATAGAATAGGGTGAAACGATTTTAAATTCCTTCTTGTTTCCGGTCTGAATAGCCAGGCACGAGTTTAAAAAAAGTGGAAACATCTGTTAGTCATCCATTGGCCAAAGGATTTTGCTCTCTGCCTTCCTGAGAATTTGCTACACACAGTCTCACCCCCTTCCAACTCCAGATGTTGGTAAATAAGAGCCTTCTACTTAGGCAGTCATCATGATGACAGAATAACATCCAACTCGAAGTAGTAAAAAACCCCTACCAAAAAAATTGACCTTGCTGTTGAATCTCTAAGAATGAGAAACTCGCTTCTCAATCTTTCTGTCCAGATTTCCTTGGCACACAAATTAGCAATCAGCTCAATTTTGAAATGAAATTATTATATTCTATCGAAGAGAGATCCTTGTAGTCCTTTGACTTACAACCATCTGTTTAGTGGCCTTCAAAGTTATAACAGGCACTGAAACAAAAAGTGACATGACTCTTTTTTTTCACACGACCACTGCAACATCCCCAAGGTTACGTGGTTAAAATAATTTTGGACACTTGGCAAATGGATTATATTTATGACGGTTGGAGTGTCCTGCTGGTCATGTGATCGGGTTTTGCAAACTCCTGACAAGCAAAGTCAATGGGGAAAACCATATTCACGTTACTAATATAATAATTGTAGGGATTCACTTAACAGCTGTGGCAAGAAAGCTCGTAAAATGGGGCAAAACTCATCAAAATTTTGGATTCCACTGTCATCCTAAATTGAGGAGTACTTGTAATATCGTATGCACCATCAGCGAGACACATGCAGTCTTACTCCACTAGGGGGCACTGATGTACAAATATGGAGTTAAATTGTGATTCAACTTTAGAAATGAATTAGCAGCACTAAGAGGAAAGCTGGGGATAATGGGCATTGTGTTGCAGCCCAATGGCTCTGGAGGTACCCAATTAGAGAAGGTTGACCAAAGAAATAACATTTCTCTTTTACACCTGGTTAAAAGACAAAGAAAGGTCTTCATTTTGGTTAGTCACACAATATAATCTATACATTATGCCCCACACAAGCTTATGAAACTTCTAAACCATGACTTGCTCAAACCTGGTTGCCTGAAGAAGCAACAACCAGATGGCTTTGCACAATATGCTAAGCCACAAACCATAGTGAAGCGCGGTTCATGTTCAGTCAAAAAATGACCAGTTGTGTTAGGGTTAACTTCCGTGTGAGAACCCACACGGTGAGTGAATGTAAACCTAGACAACCTCACAGCCTGAGGAGATTCAAAAGGGCATGTATGAAGTGATGTTCTGAAAAGTGTAATTGATTGATTATGTCCCATCTGGTCATTGTTGACCACCAGTGATCTCAGATTCTGTCTGTGACGATCGTTGACATTTTCCATGGTGCATCCAACACCATTGCAACTCGGTCCATCCATCCCACTGTTGGTCGGCCTCTTTCCTTCCACCCTTTCCAGCATTAGAAGCTTCTCCAGAGAGCTGGGTTCTAGCATCATATGTCCAAAGTAGGATAATTTGGGCCCATTCACATGTGCCTCAAATGAGAACTCTGCATTGATTTGTTGGGTGATCCATTGACTTGGTTGCTTAGCCATCCATGGTATTCTCAGCCATCTTCTCCAACATCAAACTTCAAAAGGTGTCACCATTCTGGTCAGACCTGTCCCAACTTGGTCCTTTAGACAAGAAAGTCCCTCCACTTCATTTTACAGTAAAAGGTATAGTTTGGCTAAAAACTATTACAGTTAAACAAAGCCAGAACTGAAGTTCATGCACGCCAAAAATTTCCCAGTTAAATTTCCCCATCTAGCCCCTCTCCTCCCCTGGTTCCTTATTGTCCAATTAAATTTGAATACATTGTTTGGGGAGCAGTCTCTTCAACTTGAGGTGGGCTGGTTGGTGAGCCCGTTGCATTTCATTCCCAGATTCCGACCTCGAGATGGTGTCTCTGGAAGGTACAGTGTGTAGGTAGCCTCCCCTACTCCTGTCCATCTCCCCATTCCCCATAGTTCACAACAGATTGACAGCTAGCAAATGCAAAGCTCAAGGGTATGATGGCAGCTCTTACAATTCTCCCCAACCGGCTTCTTCAAAGTCCAACTTCTGCTTCCACAGAGTGTCCTAGGGAATACCATAGCAAAAAAAACCCACCCAATTTAGTTCCATATTTTCAAAGGCTCACCTGGAAAGCTGGCCAGAAGTAATATCGTCTTACTATTTTAATGTTGTATACAATGTAGTGTCAATCAGTTTAGCAGAACACTCTTGACAGATAAGGTGTCTCCCCGAAAATAAGACCGAGTCTTATATTCATTTTTGCTCCAAAAGATGCATTAGGGCTTATTTTCAGAGAAATACGGTACTAAATGCATCCGTCTGGCTGACGATCTTAACTGGGGATTATTTTATGGGGTAGGGCTTATGTTAGGAGAATCCTGAAAAATCATGCTAGGGCAATAATGGTGAACCTATAGCATTCGTGCCACAGTGGGCACGCAGAGCTCTCTCTGCTGGCACGGGATCCAAGTCGCCCCAAGCATCACCCCAGAGCGGAGCATGCTCAAGAAGGAGTAGCAACGCCAGGCGATGACATCACGGGGTCATGCACATGCTCAGAAAGAGTGGCGGCACCAGGCAATGACGTCACGAGCTGTGACTCATTAGCCACAACTCGCTCGGGCATTCGGTGGATGTCTAAAAGGCTAGCCATCACTGTGCTAGGGCTTATTTTCAGGGGAATAGGGTACCACGAAAGGAACTGAACAGAAAGTTCTGCTGTACAGAAAACCTCACAGACAAATACAGTTAGTCCTTGACTTACGATCACAATTGAGTCCAAAATTTTCATGGCTAAGCAAGGCAGCTGTTAAGTGAGCTTTGCCCGATTTGACGACCTTTATCACCGCAGCTGTTAAGTGAATTGCTGCCATTTTTAAATTAGTAACGCAGTTCTTAAGTGAATCTGGCTTCCCCGTTGACTTTGCTTGTCAGAAGGTTGCAAAAGGGGATCACATGATCACACGATAGGGCAACTGTCATATATACATGCCAATGGCCAAGCCTGCCGGTGGGAATGCTGAAACTGTTGTGTGAAAAGTGGTCATATATCACTGCCTTCAGTGCCGCTGTAACTTCAAATGGTCACTAAATGGCTGATTGTATAACAAGGACCACATTATTCTTTGCATTTGGTGTTCATGATTGAGTTGCTCTTTCAGTAAAAAGTGAGGGAAATTAACAATAACAGCAGAATTGGCCCCAGAGTCTCAGTCTAAGAAAAATACGTTTTCTCCAGCTATAATGGCAAATGAAATGAACCCTAAGAGATTGAAAAATTTCTCTTGAATTTTGTTTCCAGCTCTTATCCCACCCTCCGGTGGAAAAGGATATTGGAGCCCAGAAACAGTTAATAAGTAACTTGGTTCAAAAATTGCCTTGAGGATTAATGAGGCGTGACCGACTCGTAATGGGATATGACAGAGACAAATGGCTAAGAGGGAGGAATTGATGAATAATGGTGGAATTGGGTTGGGTCCCATTATGTAACCCCATAATATTGGAATTCACTTATATACAAGGGCAATTTGGGAGAGGAAACTCCGTTTGGTTATCAATGACAGACACTCGCAGATACAGAACTTTTATTATACACAGTATAAAACTACAACATTACATTACTTTTTGACATAATCGTCATTCAAATTGAAGCCCTTGTCATAACATCTTACAAGGTTTGAAACTCCTTCTGCAGAGAAATTTCCCTCCGGGGAATGAAGTCAGAAGAGGTGGAAGTTGCTCAGAGCCAAATCTGCACTATAAGGGAGATGTTCAAAAACATCCCAACGGAACTGCTCCAAAATGTTCTTGGGTGCGTCTAGCGATGTGAGGGCAAGTATTATCGTGAACCAACATCACACCGGAAGTCAGCATGCCCCGATGCTTGCGTCGCACCGCTTCAAAGATGACAATGCTCTTCACGATGCTGTTACAGGATGGCTTCATTCCCGGGAGGGAGTTTTCTTTGCAGAAGGAATTTCAAACCTTGTAAGACTTTAAAACAATGGCCTCAATTTGAATGGCAATTATGTTGAAAAGTAATGTTGTAGTTTTCTAATGTGTATAATAAAAGTTCTGTATCTGCAAGTGTCTGTCATAGATAACCAAACAGAGGGTTTTTTCCGAATTGGCCTAGTATGTTCACACAACTACAAACTTTATGAGGATGGAGTGCTTAAAAACTGGTTGCAAGCTTTCTGTGGAATATTCTCAGCCATTGGCTGAGCTGCTATGTTGTCACATAAGGTTCCCACAAATCAGTGCTCATCAACCCTGGCACCTGATCAGGGAATTCTGGGAGTTGAAGTCTATATAAAAGTTTTGAGGGTTGAGAACTGAGGAATTCTGGAAATCAAAGTCCACATATCTTAAAGGTGTCAAGGTTGAAAAACAGTTAAGATTCTAACTGTTGATAGTTAAAAGTCATAGAAAATGCAGTTGCTACAAAAAAAGAGAGGAATATTTACTTAACAAGGTAGGGTAGTCAATCCTTTTACGTTCAATTCATCTTTCCAATGGATGGTGGGCAGGCTTTGATTTATAATCAGAAATATAGTATGAGAAACACATAAGCTGATCAAGTTTTACACTGTGGAAACTTTGTTTTTGATCTCTGCACAACAACATGTTAGAGAAAGCCTTGCCATGGTGACTCTTAAAACTTTGGAAATCCTAACTTCAGAGCCAATATTTATTTGCTTCTGTGCTGGTATTAACAGGAGAGATTTACATAACGTGCTAAATTGAGGTTTCTTTTGCCATGATTTGCTATGTAAGCCAAAGTGATATTCTTTATATCCAAAATTGCCAGCCGTTGCCTACAAACAACACTGCTAAGTTTATTCATTTGTTTATGATTTGCTTTTCTGCCACAGGGCACTAAAAAAAAATCCAAAATAAAATATAAACAATGAGAAGCGAATGAAAACAACACACCAAGCCTTCATGGCCTGTCTGAAGACATGACATGTATCATAGCATATTGATCGATTGCCATTCAAGTAAGAACCCAGAATGACCAAATATGAAACTTGGTGGGACTAATTAAATTAGGAAAAGGGAAAATGTAGACTTGAAGTGCAGATCTGAAGTGTAGCCTGAGAAGGGAGGGGAGGGGAGAGGAGAGGAGAAGGAGAGGAGAAGGGAGAAGGAGAGGGAGAAATATAAAAGAAAACAGAAGGAAGTTATTTCAAAAAAGGATGTCGAAGCTAAGTAGCTGGATACTTCTGAGGCTAAAAATAGCTTCTTATGCAACTTTGCATTTTTTTTTTTTTGCAAGTGATTCATATCCAATAAACGATATAACCCGAGTTTGGATCTGATGACTGCACCAGAGATCATTATGGGCTATGAGGAAATTGCAGGTTTTCCAACCCTATTTCTGAAGCCCATCCACCCATCCTCTTCCCTCCAAGGACTCTGTTTTTTGGAGGGGGAAAGGGGGAGGATAGAGTCATTGCAACAGACTCTGGATGTCTGGAATTTGAGGCTGGTTTTATTTGCTGGCAAAGTCTGTTGCCGAGCCTAGTTTGAAGATGAAAGGAGCTGACGCATAATGAAAATAATTGATGTGCAGACTGTTAACAGCCCTTTTTTGCCATAACTGCGCTTGTTGAAAATATTGTTAAAGAAAAATTAGAAAGAAGACAGAAGACTAATAGAAACTAATGTAAAGTTTTTTTAAAAAGAGGAAGATCCAAAAAGCAACAAAACAAAAGGGAAAAAAATAAAATGAAGTAGCTTTCCAATTTTCTTTACAAATGCCATTATAATTTTACCTCACGCTTTATGGTTACAACATGTCTTTACTATTTTTCCAGAATTTATTCTTTCTAAGTGTTAAAACTATAAATCACAAGTTTCTTTTTTTTTTGTCTGTTTCACACAAAAAATTTACACAAGGGGTTTTCAGTCAGCAGTAAACGTAGATATTGTCCTTTTTCTGATCAGGTTTGGCTGTTTCAACACTTACCATCATCTTCACCAACCACACTTCTATTGGAGGGCTTTTTTATTTTTATTTATTTATTTGTATCCCTCCGTTATTATTTTTACAATAATTCAATGTAATGAACATATCCAACAAACCTTCCTCGAATTTTCTCCACAACAACAATTCTTTGAGGTGGGTTGCTGATTGGCCCAAAGCCGACATTCATGGCTAAGGCAGGACTTGAACTCACGATTTCCCGCTTTTTTAGCCAGCCATCTTAACCACTAGGCCAGCCAGTCTCCTTAATACCCAGGCTTTCCATTTCTGGACATATAATAATCTCACTGCAGTTATCAGATACAGAAACAAAGCTCCATTTTTTTTTTCTAATTATGTATTACTCCCCACGGAAAATTGTATATTAACCTTAAAATCCTCTGCATTCTCGTGCTTATTTTGAATCCAGAACTTTCTAACTTTTTTACATATTCATGGAACATGAATTTCTTCTTGTGATTCACATAGGTTTTAATTACAGCGTCACTTTTGAGGCGGCACAAACGATTTTCTTGCCCCTGATGGGAAGATCTCTCTAGGT
>JANHFO010033764.1:0-11324 GCA_032468095.1 Pareas carinatus | reverse complement strand
TCTTGGTATATTTCTACATTTTCTCTAATATCAATTTAACCTTATTAATACATTTTCAATTCTATTCCTTCCATTTTTTGTCTAACCATCTATAAAAATTATTCCATGTTCTGAAGTGTACTGATTCTTCTTTCTTTCAATTTTAAAGTAAATCTATCCATTTCTGCACAGTCCAAAATCTTCTTAATTATTTTCTCATCCTGATTATCTTTGCACTTCCAACATCTGTCTGACACTTCTTTGTTCATCTTAGACATTTTATACAGTATCATATGCCATCTATAAAGCATCTTGTATAGGTTCTTTATATGCTGTAGCTTTGGTCATCGTTAAAATTTTCTCCCACAAATTCTGCCGTCAATATCAATAGGATAACCAAAGTTTTTTTTACCCATGTTATCATAACTTCTTTAACTTGTTCATCTTCCTTTCTTCTATCTAACAGAAAACTATATGTTTTCTTTATCAATTTTTCATCATCAGTCAACAGTACTCCATCAAATTCTATCAGTCCATTTTCAAACCCTTCTGTTTTTAAATCCTTATCATATCTAGTTTCCAATTGTAGATACGACCACTATGTCAACTGCATTCCCTGATATTCTAGTAATTGTCTAGATTTCAGATTTCTTTCCATATCTAAATTATCCTTATATGTCCACATTTTTTCCACATCCAACATATTTGGATATCAACATTTCACTAGTAGAAACCCACACTTCATGTATATTTTAGATTTTACTTTTCCCCATACCTTGTATAAAGTATTTCGAACAAAATGATTTATATGATATCTTATGTTTACCATACCATAGATAAGAATGCCATCCTTGTAGTAAATTGTACCCTTCTAAATATAATACCCTTTTATTTCTTAAAGTTATCCATTCTTTAATCCATGTTAAAGCAGATGCCTGATAATATAAATTCCAATCTGGTAAACCCAAACCTCCTCTTTTCTTATTATCTTGTAACAATTTTAGCTTTATCCTTGCTTTTTTCCCTTGCCAGACAATTTTTTTAATTAACATATTCAATTCATCAAAAAATTTCTTCCCCAAGCTTATTGGTATCGTCTGGAAGAAGAATACAATTTTTGGTAAAATATTCATTTTAACTATAGATAATTGCAAGTTTTTCCATCTTTCTAGATTGCCTTGATTTGAATTAATAGCTTGTTATAATTATCTTCTTTCAATGTTGGACATCTAGTTGTTATATATATATTCCTAAATATTTTACCTTTTTTACCAATTGTAATTCCATACTCTCTTTTAATTTCTTTTTGTTTCTCAGTCATATTCTTAACAATAACTTTAGTTTTTTCTTTATTAATTTTTAATCCAGCTACCTCTCCGTATGCCTCTATTTTCTTCATCGGTATTGTATCTATGGATTCTTCCACAATAAACACTAAGTCATCTGTAAAGGCCTGTAATTTATATGTTTCATTTTTAACCTTCAATCCTTTAATTTGTACATCATTTCTCACATTCCTAGTCAGTATTTCTAATGTCATGATAAATAATAATGGAGACATTGGACTGCCTTGTCTTGTGCCTCTTTTAATTTCAAATTTGTCGGTTAACTCTCCATTAATTATTATCTTAGCTGATTGTTTAGAATATATAACCTTAATCATTTGTATAAATTTCTGTCCAAAATTCATTATTTCTAACTGTTGGAATAAAAATTCCCAAGAAAGATTATCAAAAGCATTTTGTGCATCCAGGAAGACCATAGCTAATTAGCTCCCTGGATGCATTTCATAATATTCCAGCACTTCCAGTATGGTTCTTAAATTGTTCTTTATCTGCCTCTTGGCAGATCCATTTTGATCTTCATGTATAAAGTCCTTTAAAATGATCTTTAGCCTCTTCCCCATTATTGATATAAAAATTTTATAATTCACATTTAATAAAGATATTGGACGATAATTTTTTATCTGTGACAAATCCATCTCTTCTTTCGGAATCAAAGCAACATTAGCTTCCAACCATGTTTTAGATATTTTATAATCCAATAATAACTCATTGTAAAGTTCCTCCAGTTGTCCAGTCCATAGTTCTTTCAGTGTTTAATATACTTCTGTTGGTATATCATCTGGCCTCGATGTTTTCGCCTTCTTTTGTCTTTTTATTTTTTCAGTAATTTCTGTCATTTCTGTTTTTCCATTTAACATTTTACGATGTTCTTCAGAAATTTGTGGTATTTTACTATTCTCTAAATATAGTCTTATCTTATCTGAATTTTTCTGTGTCGTATAACTTTGCGTAGTAGTCTCTTACTATTTTTTCTAATTTATGTTTTGAATATTCCATTTCTCCTACATCATTTCTTAATTTATATATATTCCTTTTTTCTCTTTGTTTCTTTAATCTGTATTCTAACCATCGTCCTGGTTTATTTGCATTTTCAAAAAAGTTTTGTTTGGCACTTCTTAATTGTTGAGCCACTTTTTCTGTCTCCAATAAATTTAGTTCATGGTTATGTATCTCTATCCTTCTTTTTAATTCTTTCTTATCTGGGTCTTTTTGTAGTTTAAGTTCCAGAGTTTTTATTTCTTCCCTCAAAATTTTATATTTCTGTTGTTTTTGTCTGTTCTTTTTTGCCATGTAAGTCATAGCCAGTCCTCTAAAAACGGCTTTGGCTGCATCCCATACATCTTGCAGTGATGTATCCTCCTTTTTCTTTAAAATTTTCTTTAAAATAATACTCCATCTCAATTTTTGCAAAGTTTATAAAGTTTTCCTCTTGCAAAATAGCACAGTCCAGTCTCCATTTTGGCTTCTTTTTCACTCCTTTCCATCAACTTCTGTAGCCAACTCTTGCCTATCTCGTTGCATTTCTTGTAATTGCTTGTCACGTTCCACCACTTTTTCTTTAGCCTCTATAATTTCTTTCTGATTTTGTGTAAACAATTCTTTTTGTTCCTCAAACTTCTTTTCCATTTCAGCAAGTTTCTTATTCATATTAGCAAATCCTGCATTTACAGTTTCTTGTAATTTCTGAATCATTTCATTAATAACTTTTTCTGATGAGGCTTTTTCTGCTAAAACTGTTGTATCTTCTTGAGTCAAAGTAATGGAACCTCTTTTCGGGCTCTTACTCATTATGACTATTTTTTAACTTCTTTATTAGGTTCGCAGAGAAAGCTATGTTTTATCTATCTCACTTTCCAAAACAACTGCCAGGTGGCTTTTTCAAGGTCACAGTTTTTGTTATTGCCACTTATTAACTTTTCAGCTCTTTGATATTCAAAACAACAATCTTTGCCTTTCAACTGTTATCACAAATCTTAAAGTAGCAATTATAAGAATATTTAATAAAATTGACAAGTTGTGGGTGGGGGGCAAAGCCTTTCCCTTACTTTTTAATTTTCTCTTTTATTCTCTTCTTTCTAGCTCTGGTTCATTTTAGAAATCCTTTGTCTTTAATAATTAATCCCTTCCGTTTTGTTCGCCATCTTGCTTCCTTCTCTGGGAACAACCTTTCCCCTCTTATTCTTTTTCAATCAGGTCTTTAAAAGTTCGATGGAAGAGTGTATCGGCTCACCCGGTTGCCAGATCGCCAATCCTCTTGGTTTCTTGCGGTTTATTCTAAACCGCCGGGATTTTTTCTTCTCCGCTCGTCTGCAGCTTGACGCTGTGCCTTAACAGCACAGCACATCTGGAGGACCACCCGGGGGTTTTCCCCTCATGTCCAACCCTTTCCTGGCCACGCCGAAAGCCCCCTCTCCTCCCTGCGGCTTTTGGGCTCGGTTCCGGTTGCAAACCCTCCCGGCCCTCCAGCTGTCAAAGCGGCTTCAATGGGAGCTCTCCGATCTTGCCGCTTTTAGCGCTGCAACGTCCGCCGGAAGCCTCGTTTACTTTTGAAATGGATGCTTCCCGCTGATTCTGAGGTGGAGCAACTTTTCATAGTCCCCCCCCACTCGTGAGAAAAAGGCAGCATTTTTTTTTCTTTCAAAGTTTAGCAACACAAAGGAATAAACGATAGAAGAAAATATTTGTAGCTCAGAGTTGCATTGTGATTATTCATAGTTAAGATCGCGGTTTGTTGGTTGCAGCTTGTATGTACACGGGCGAGATGAATGTACCATATGATTGTGAATGTATCTTGTGCTTATATGTGCATGGCAAGATGAATGTACCGTGTGATTGTGAATGTATCTTTAATTGTAATCACAGTTTGCAAATTGTATGTATGCAGGCATGGAGCATATACACCGGAGAAAATTCCTTGTGTGTCCAGACGCACTTGGCAAAATGAATTCTGATGCTGATTCTGAGTCTGAGTCGTGGGGTCCCTGCGGCTCCCTCGGCTGGGTGGTTCTCTTGCGGACGTTTCTTGACCCAGCTAGGTAATGCTCTCAGTACTAGAAGGGAAGGGGGATTGTGGAGGGAAGCCCGCTCCCTTCCAGCACGGATGCTGCTGCCTAGTTGGGTCATGAAACGTCTGCAAGAGAACCACCCAGCTGAGGGAGCACCGAGGACCCCGCAAGGAACGGGTCTAGGAGCGCTGAGGAGAGGAAAATCAGGCTCGTGGGGGGGTGGGGGTGGGGCTGAAACCCCTCTCTTTTAAGCGCCTTCCTGAGAGCAAGCAGGGAGCCTTGCTGATCCCAGGTCCCGAACCCACGCCCTCTCTCCCTCCCTCCCCTCCCCCCCCCAAAAACGCGGGCCATTGCGAAGCCTTTCCTTCAGGGCCCGCGGAGGGGCGGGTGTGGCACATGAGCGCTCCAAGCAGCTTCCCTTCGAGGAAGGCGTCCGTAAAATCAAGGGACGGGTCGGCTGGCTTCGGTCCGCCTCGGCGCGCCTTCGGGTGGAGGAACACTTGAGTGTGGAGCCATTCGAGGTCTGGAGCTGGGAACAAACTGGGTGGGATTCTCAGGCCTCTCGAGCTGAAGTGGTCGGCCTATATTTATGTCGAGAGAAAGAATTGAGATGACCTCACCAAGTAGCTTTCCCTTCTCTGGCTTCAGCTGGGTGCGACCGCTTGGTGACCAGCTGTGCTGGGCCACAACTTCCTTCGTTGCTAACCAGCATGTTGTCTAGCACATCTGGAAGACATCCAGCTGTTCGGAGGCTGTGGGCTCCCAAATTGTCCCTGGCAATAGAATAGAATAAAGGAGAGAGGAGAGAGGAAAAGAGGAGGAATTGGATTTAGAGAAGAGGAGGACAGGATATAGAATAGAATAAAGAAAAGAGAAAGATAGGGTAGGTTATAGAATAGAGAAAAGTAGAGAAGAGAAGGGTAGGAAATAGAATTAGAATTAGAATAGAATAGAATAATAGCAGGATGGGATATAGACTAGGCTAGAAGAAAGAGAACAGGACGAACAGAACAGAACGGAACTCTTCCTTGGCCAAGCGTGATTGGACACAGAAGGAATTTGTCTTCGCCGCCTAAGTTCTCAATGTACCTATAAGCTACAAATGATAAATTATGACCATAATCGTAAAATTCATTCCTCATAAATCATAAGGTACAACACTCCGTGATAGTCATAGCATACCAAACAATCAACACGAGTCATACTAGGATACTAAACAAGACAATAAAAATTGTAGGATATACGCAACAACGCTGTTGCCATGTAAAATAAGAGAAAGGCGAGAAGGATCAGAGTAATACAGCCCTAGTAGGCAGTTGGGCAGCGTTGTGGGAATTAGTTATTCAGCCGAGTGATGGCACTGGGCGGGGGGGGGGAGCCCTATAGCTGCAGTGCCCTATAGCGACGCTTTGAGGGAAGAGGGTGAGACGGTTGGTGTCCACGTCTTTCCGCGTACAGAATTTTAGGGGGCCGTCTTTGCCACGTGTGTCATGTCCACTTCTTTCCCCAAATAGAATTTGGGGGGCTGTCTTCGCTACGTGTGTCACATCCATGTGTCTGTGTGTATGTGTGTGTAATTTGTTTATAGTAAAACAGTAATTATCTCAATGAAAACCTGCCAACTGGGGTATACAATTCACCAATCTCAGTAATATCATCTATATTATTCATTTTTCTAACACTTATGATTCCTACTCCATCGTTCTACTTTCGAGCCATAAGTAGAATAAGTTCCAAATTTGTCACATCCGCTTCTTTCCGCGTATAGAATTTGAGGGGCCGTCACTGCTGCATGTGTCACATCCGCTTATTTCATTCTTGTCTTGTTTTTGTTGTTGTTGCTGCCGCTGTTCTGCAGGCCTCAGGGATGTCTTCCTTGTTCTGGCTCCACTTCCTGCTGGCTCTCCCCTGTTTTGGCGCCTCACGGACTTGCTTTCCGAGATGCCACTGCGAAGTGGAGACCTTCGGCCTCTTTGGCAGCTTCAGTCTCACCAAAGTGGACTGCAGCGGGATCGGATCCCACCTCGTGCCCGTCCCCATCCCGTTGGACACCACCTACCTGGATTTATCTTCCAACCGCCTGGAAGCCGTCAACCAGTCCATGCTCACCGGGCCTGGCTACACCACTCTCGTAGGCCTTGACTTGAGCTACAATCAAATCTCCACGGTGATCCCCGCCACCTTCTCCAGACTCCGGTACCTTGAGTCGTTGGATCTGAGCCATAACTCTTTGGTGGCCGTCCCCGAGGACTGTTTCTCGCAGTCGCCTGTGGGAGACGTGGACCTCAGCAACAACTTCCTCTTGGAGATCCACTTAGACGTCTTCGCCTTCAAAGGTCAAGGGAAACCCATCCACGTTGACCTTTCCAACAACTTAATAAGCCGGGTCTCCAGATACACGGAGAGACCCGCTCCGAACATTCAAAGCTTAAATCTCTCGGGAAATCGATTAACCAGCGTCCCGGATCTTCAAGGGATCCCTCTTCGTTACTTGAACCTGGATGGGAACCCGGTGCCCGCCATTGAGAAAGACGCCTTCCGGGGCCTCAGTGGGTTAACCCACTTGTCGTTGAGCGGGATTCAACATCTCGTGGACATCCTTCCTTTTGGCTTCAGAGACTTACCGGCTCTCCAAGTGCTGGATTTATCCAACAACCCCAACATTAAATCCTTGAACCCCAAGGTTTTTTACAGCCTGACTTCTTTGCAAGAGCTCAACCTATCTGGGACGGGAGTGGCCACCGCTTTCTCCAGAACCATGTTGAGATACTTGCCGTCCATCAAAAGCGTGGCCTTGAGCAAGAACATCCTGTGTCTGAAGACGGTGCGTGAAGGCCACTACCGCCGAGCCGCTGAGATGATCAAGAAAGAGATCCTCAGATGTCACAGCAGCCACGGATCCGCGGCGCCATACATTTTGTGACGGGACTGAGGAGAACCTGCTCCCCACGAAACTTTTTTTTTAAAAAAAATCACAGCCACAAATGTGCCTTCTTGTAAAAATTTTTAATTTATACCTTTTTGTATATTTCAATGCTGGTTTACAATGATGGATTGGACAGAGCAGTTGTGAGTGTGGTTTATTTGATTGCTTAACTTGGTTTGCCTCCTAAAAACCTGAGATCACAGCTGGGGAATTGTGGTGTTCTTCAGGTTCAGGCGGTCCTCGACTTGCAACCGTTCATTTAGTGACCATTCGAAGTTACAACGGTCCTGCGTGAGAAAAAAGGTTTTTCACACTTACGACCTTTGTGGTCGTGGGATCAAAATTCGGGCACGGCAACTGACATGTATTTATGGCTGTTGCAGCAACTGCAGAGATTTGCTTAACAAATATGGTGGGAATGGTCATAAAATGGGACAAAACTCAATAACTGCCTTACTTTGCCGCAAACATTTTGGACTCGGTTGTGATCATAAGTCAAGGACTTCCTGTGCTTCAGACCAATTTCCAGGATCCTCCAACCCGAATGGTTCAGGACCGAGAAATTGTGTCTGGCTAGGACATTCTCGGAGTCGAACTCCACTCCTCTTAGAAGTTGCTCAGTTCGAGGGGCCCTGTGGTAACACACATCCCCAAACTACTTGGCTCCCTTTGAGCCTGTGACAGTCCGGAGATCGGCATGTCCTGTTCGTGGCCAGGCGAGGGAGACCATTTGCCGCAGCCTTCTGATGGGATGGTCTTCATTTCTCTGCAAATTGGGTTCCATTTTTCTCCAGCTCTGTGATTTCCGGGTGGTGCCCCATCCCCACACTTGCCAGGCCTGTTCTGTATACCCCGCTGGACTCATGGACTGTCAGCTGGATTTGTGTTGCTCAGCCCAAGGATGGGTTTCACACCCGGGCCTCGGATAAGGGGCAGAGTTTGCGCATCTCCTTCAGTGTGCAGATGATCCTCGACTTGCAACCATTCATTTAGTGACTGTTCAGAGTTAACGGCACCGGAGAAAGTGACTTAGGACTGTTTTTTGCACTGATGACCTTTTGCAGCCTCCCCCCATGGCCACCTGATCAAAATTGGGACACTTAGCAACTATGACGGTCGCAACGAACCCCGGGGTCATGCGATGGATCCCCTTTTTCGACCTTCTGACACGCAAAGTCAAGGGGGAACCCAGAGTCGCTTAACCCACCGTGTTCGTAATTTAACAAATGCAACGACTCAAATAACAACTGTAGCTAGAAAAGTCTTAAAATGGCACAGACTCGCTTAACAAATATTTCATCCAGCCGCATCAGTGTTGGGCTCATTTGTAGTCGTAACGTGAGGACTACCCGTATAAATCCACTTATAAACGTAAAGTAAAAAGGCTTTCTTTGAGTTGACCTGGACCCCAGTGTTTTTTTCTCTTTTTTTGCGTTTCCTGGTGATCTCTTTTCCACTCATACCAACTGATCCTCTTAGCTTCCGAAGTCAGACCGATTAGCCCAGGTGCTGTCAATGAGTACTGACACAAACGGATCCCGAGAAAAGATGGCGTTTTAATGTTAGGTTTACAGGTAGGCCACAGCTGAGCCCAGAATTTCCGTTGCTAAGCGAGAAAGTTATTATTATTTAGACTTATATACCGCTTCACAGTGCTTTCCAGCACTCTCCAAGCGGTTTACACAGTCAGCCTCTTGCCCCCCAACCATTGGGGTCCTCCTTTGACTGACCTCGAAAGGACGGAAGGCTGAGTTGACCTTGAGCCGGTGAGAATCGAACTGCTGAACTTTGGCTAATGGCAGATGGCCATCGGCAGAATATAGCCTGCAGTACCGCTTTTAACCACTGCACCATCCTGGCTCCTTTGGTCCCATTTTACGACTTGCCACTGTTGTTAAGTGGATCACTGCCATTACGAAGTTAGCAGCGTTGACTTTGCTGGTCAGGAGGTCGCAAAAAGGGGACCACGGGACGCTGCCGCCGTCATAAATGCGAGTCAGTGGCCCAGTGTCTGAATTTCGATCACGTGTGCCTGAGAATGCTTCAACGGTCATTAAGTGTGAAATAGGGTAGCTTACTATGAAAGACGCTCCCAAGCCAACTTTTCCCAGCGATGTCGTAACTTTGAACGGTCACTAAACGAAGACGGTTGCAAGTCGAGGATTCCCTCAATTTCCTTGAATATCTCAAGAAGTCAGGGTACTCAAGGAAATGCAGGCTGTCCTTGACTTACAACTGTTCGTTTAGCGGCCGCTCAAATTTATGACAGCGCTGGGAAAAAAAGACTGGTGACTGAAAAAAAGTTTTAGATTCTTCCATCTACTCTGGGGTTTCTGGCTGGGGAATTCTGGGAGTTGAAGTCCAGCCGCCTGAAAACTGTCAAGATTTGGGGAAGCCCCGATTCGACTCCCAGCCGGTTCCTGCCGGTGGCGGATGCCGAGCACAAAGGAAACCTTCATTTCGGACCTGTGGGATCCGGAGCCTTTCCCGTGCATCCTGTCTTGGCCTCCGAGTCTGCCTCACCTGCTTCCCAATCTTATTTTTCCCAGCCTTTCCTCTCTCGGCTTTGGCGGAGTCACAGCAAAAGGCGAGCGAGGTTCAAAGCAGACATGACAAAAAGCCCTCTTCCCTTTCCGCCCAACTGACGTTTTTGGCAGAAACAATTCCGTCTTCAGACTTGGCAGGCATTGCCGTCTTGGGGCAGGGAGGAGGAAATTCCAACCGTCGCTCTCTGGATCCAGCCGGACGCGGTGAGGAACTTCCCTGTAGGGTTGAATGTCGAAATTTTGCAAGCCGCATAGGGGGAAACAACAACAACAAAACCAAGCACAAAAAAGCAAAAAGATCAGATGGGAAAATGTGATGATATATAATAAGCAAAACAAAGGACTCCATATCGGGGGCTGCAGTCGAGCATTTTTAAAGAGTCTGCCGGAGGAGGGAGTCCCGCTCCAATTCCTTGGGGTCTACTCTGCATTTAAAACAAAAAAAAAGTTTTGAAAAAATCAAGTTTCTATGCATTTTTCTACTATTCATGCAGAACTTTAGTAGGTACATTTTGAGATAGATAGATAGATAGATAGATAGATAGATAGATAGATAGATAGATAGATAGATAGATAGATAGATAGATAGATACACAGACAGATGATAGAGAAAGAGACCGACAGACAGGCAGACACACATTAGGTAGGTAGATGTAGATAGATAGATAGATAATAATAATTTTATTTATACCCCGCCCTTTTCCCGAAGGACTCAGGGCGGCTCACAGGTAACGTAAAAGCACATACAAACAAACAATAAAAACCTATTAAAAACATTACATCAAGCCTGATTAAAATGGGGGGAACAATAAAATGATTTCTATCCAATCATAAAATTTAAATAAAATACACTTAAAACCACTCTAACCCCAGGTTAACACAGGAGGACCAGGGCGTGGCTATGACAAGCCGGCCTGTTGGAACAAGCGGGTCTTCAGGGCACGGCCGAAGGTCCGAAGGTCAGGAATCGTTTGTATAGCAGGGGAGAGATCGTTCCAGAGGGTGGGTGCTGCCACAGAGAAGGCTCTCCCCCTGGGGGTCGCCAGCAGACCTTGTTTGACTGGCGGCACCCAGAGGAGGCCCTCTCTCTGGGAGTGTGTGGGTCGGCGGGAGGTACCGGTAGGTAGAATGCGATCCAGCAAGTAACTGGGCCCTATGCCATGGAGTGTTTTAAAGGTGGTTAACAACACCTTGAAACGCACCCGAGAGACCACCGGCAGCCAGCGCAGCTCACGCAGGAGAGGGGTTACGTGGGCACGCCCACTCGCTCCAAAAATCCCCCGCGCGGCCGCATTCTGGACTAGTTGGAGTCTCCGGGTGCATTTCAAGGGGAGCCCCATGTAGAGAGCATTGCGATAGTCCAGATGGGAAGTGACGAGAGCCTGAGTGACTGTTCGTAGGGAGTCCCGATCAAGACAGGAGCACAACTGTCGAATTAGGTGGACCTGATAGAAGGCCCCCCTGGCGACGGCTGCCACATGATGTTCCATAGGCAGCCGTACATCCCGGAGGACCCCCAAGT
>JANHFO010033754.1:0-11325 GCA_032468095.1 Pareas carinatus | reverse complement strand
GGCCCTTTCATCGACAGAGAGTAATCTGAATGAAAAGGCCAGTGCTTTGAAATTGGCCAAACCTTGATTTGTGGACAGACAGAAGTAATAATAATAATAATATTAATTTAATTTATATGCCACCCTTTTCCGTGCAACGGACTCAGGGCGGTTCACAGCCAGCAATAAAACAATGCAAAACAAAAATCTATAGAATAGATTAGCATACATACCCGCCTCACTGCAACCCCCCCCCCATCCAGCTGCGGCTGACATGGCTTAATGTGTCAAATAGACACGCGTGGTTGGTTCACGCCTATTTTTAAATGCGGCCAGCGGCTCTTCTGGTTGGCTGACGTTTCCTTTATCCCTCCACTAGAAAAGAGGAAGGAATCAGCTGTTGGAAGAAGCTGCCTTGCGCTCAAACCAGGAAGGATGATAGATGCTGTGTTGTGAGAAAGCCAAGTTGTAAGTTTTTTTGTTGACTTTTTTTGCCGCATGGGTTTCTTCTCGTGGGCTGTCGTTTTTTGGGGGCAGGGTTTCCACCTCCGGCGTCCCACGGCTGCTGAATTAACCCTCTTGCAAAGTCTGGGCTGTGGAAGGATAGATATACTACAAATAGAATATTTTGTAGGGTAAGGTTGAACAAAGGTTTACTTTGCAGGGTGCAAAACAAAGGAATCTGGCCAAACTCTTTTAAACAAAGATTTCATTCATTGGGAAATCGCCCCTGGCTTTTATGCTCGAAACAAAAATGAAAGTTAGACTTTATTTTGAAAGTTGACAAAAGGGCTTGCAGGAACTAAACGCAAATCACAAAATTCAGGCTGTCAGTGTAATCCTACTTCACTCTCCTGGAAAGAAAACTCAGTCCTTCCCCCCCCTTTCTTCTTTTTATCCTGCATCCTCTTTTTAAATGTTTATTATGGTATGTACCAAACCACAAGGAAAACAAACTTGAATAAAACCTTGAACAAAGAGGTTGTAGATTGGAAAATAACTTTTGCAAACCTTTGATCTCCAAAGAAGCTAAGTTGAAACCGGTTTTAGCCTTCTCTAAGAAATAATTAAGTTTAATTTACCTGGAAAGTGTTGTGCAATCTCAGTGACATAGTTGAGGCATTGCACAGCGGGTTGCAATATCCTGGAGTGGGAAATAAAGAGTTTAGGAAAGCTCACAATCAATCATTCCAGCTTTTTGTTCTCCCCTTGAGAGTATCTGGATTTTATGCAGTTCAGATCCAGCTGATTGTATTGTTTTCCTTTCTTAAACTGTTTGTTATTCTTTCCCATTTTTCACTCTAAGGGTGCTTTGTTTTTCCTTTTGGAGGGTATTGTTTTTGTAGGCTGGATAATCTGTAAATCTGGTTTCCAGGGCTGGATAGGCGATAAAGGGGATGAATGAAGAATCTTAAGACTATTCACTGGCTAATCAGTATATTTTAATTTGGGTTGCTCCAGACCTGACCATTGTTTTTTAACCTTGTCAGCTTTAAGACTTCAACTCCCACATCACCTTGAGGAATTCTGGGAGGCGCACACCCAGCAGGCTGGGGAATTCTGGGAGTTGAAGTCCATACATCTTAAGGTGACTGAGACAGAGAAATTCTGGTTGAATTCGTACTCGAATGGGAGATAACTAGAAAATTTCACGTGATCTTGGCCCAAAAAAGCCCAAAAAAGTATCCCAGGAGATAATTTGGCTGAAAACGAAGAGACCTTGCAACCAGTTCTTTAGCGACCATTTGAAATTACAGGGGCCCGGAAAAAAGTTATTTATGACTGCTCCTCACACTTATGACCGTTGCGGTATTCCGCAGGGTCATGGGATCATAATTTGGGATCTTGGCAACCGGCAAAATGTATTTATGACAATTGCAGCTTCCTGGGGTCACCCGATAGCTTCCAACAGTCACTAAATGAACCGATGTAAGTCGAGGTCTACTTCGAAATGGTCGGTCCACAGGACAGGGGAGCACTAAAACCCAGTTTTCCCCATCTGAGTCTTCAGGAAACCAGCATAGCAGTTTCGCCACCAGTCCAAATCAATCATTAATTTGTGTCCCGAGAAGATTTAGCTGGTCTCCTTCACATTCCTCTCTGTTCACCTTTCCCACAATCAAGCAGCGTTCACTTCACGCTCCTCCCTCGGTGACACAATTAGCTTGTTTTTTGCAGGGTTGCCCAATCCACTGAATCATCCATTCTGGAGCCACCAGATTTAACTCTAACCAAACTTGCATTTGAGGTGACCCCCTGGTCCCTCGGTTTTAACTGACCTAGTTAAGCAGGCTGTGGCTTCGGCTGGGTTTCTAGCTTGGGTTAAGCCAGAATGTGATTAGTTGGCTTGGACCATTGGTGAATTGAATTGATTATAGGTCATCAAGTCATTTTCAACTATTGAGGAATACCTGAGGTCTCCAAGTTGAGGAGGAGGGGGAGGAGAAGAGGAGGAAGAGGAGAAGGAGGAGGAGGAGGGGAAGGAGAGGAGGAAGAGGAGGAGGAAGAGGAAGAGGACACTGGGTCACCCATAGTATTCACAGAAGACTTCTCCAATGCTAAAATTCAAGAGCATCCACATTTTTCTCTGAAGTCCACAGTCCCTTCTGTTTGCTTTATTAAACCAGGGTTAAACTAACAATGGTTGGTTAGTGTACAAACCTGGCCTTAGAAAGCTTGAACCACAGTGTCCGGGGGGGGGACGACGCATCATGGTTTGTCTGAAAGAGAGGAATCTCAACTCAACGATCGAAGTAAACATGTGTGTGGGTGGGTGTTGTTCCAATGAACTGCCCAAATCCATTTCAAAAGGAAGAGATTTCATGATGCAGAGCATTAAACATTCGTTTTGTTTTATTTCATGCATTGAAAAGGTGCGGAGCTCTTTGGACTGCCCACTGGTTTTGCGACTTGCCTTTGATTCATGGTTTGTGGAGAACAACCCTATGTTTGCATTTTGGCTATTATCACACCAAGGTAGGAAACACAACCGGCCCATAGTTTAGTAACTAGGATTTATTGCCTCGAGGAGAGGGTCTCCAAACTTGTCAACTTTTAGACAGGGGGGGGACTTCAGCTCCCAGAATTCCCCAACTAGGTGGGGAATTCTGGAAGTCCACCCGTCTAAAAGCTGCCATGTTTAGAGACCCCCCTGGCCTAGCGCATGCAAGCAGAGAACTAACACATCAGGAAAAGAATGCAGCCTTCTTCCCTGAGGCACTAGCTTTCTCTTCAAGGCTTGCTTTTCTGCAGAAATTCAGAAGGGAACCAAGGAATAAGAAGCCGCTTTCTGCTCAGAGTCCTTGGGAATCGGGTGGCGTATGCATTTAATACAGCTTTATTTGCAAAATGCAAGTGTTAAGAGAAGCGGTGATGTGCAAGAGGGGAAAAAAACCTCCGGATCTGTCGCAATTTTCGCTTTTCTGTTTACCTGAAGTCTGGAGTCTTGCAAAGAGATTAAGAATTGGCAGCTACACCGGAGCCGGAAACGGTGGTGCAATCTCTCTGAACTTTTCTTCGCTTTCAAAGAAGGTGTGATGTTCTCCCCTCTGTGTGTATATGTGTTTAGGAGAGTATTTGTGAGTTGCTGCTGCTGCTGCTGCTGGCTGTTCCCCGGGTGCCTGGAGTGTTTTCTGTAACACAGGTTTGTGTTCTTTCCTTTTGCTGGCTCTCTGCATTCCTCCATCTGTGGAAAAGAACCTGGAGAATTCCCTTGGAACCTGAAGTGTGTGGGAGGGAAACGGGACTTGTGCAAGGCAAGGAATTATACTTGCACAATTCCCCTAGACCGCACGCAGAATTTATCTGGAATTTTCCTTGAGTCTGATTTCTTTCTAGGTTGTTTGTCTGACTTTCCAGGCTTGGTCCTCTCTGGCATCTCCGAGTGGTCTCCTTTCCAAGGGTTAACAGCACTGGTTTGGCCTTCGGGGATCAAGTTGCAAAAAAGGGAAAAATAGCTACAGGCAGCCCTCAATTTACGACCCTATTTGGGGCCAGAATTTCTGTTATTAAGCGAGGTGATAATTAAGTCACGTCTGATTTTACAGTTTATTTTTTTTAATTACAAATTGAAGACTTCGTGCGAATCCTGCGGGGGTTAAGCCAATCCACCTTTCCCCGCTGACTTTGTTTGGGGAGATCCGAAATGGCCATCCCCTGATCCCTGGATGCTGCACCCATCTGAAATATGTGCCCAAATTTAGATCACATGACTGTGGGGAAATGCTGTGACGGTCATAAGTAGCGAGGACCGGTCATAAATCACTTTTTCCCACCCGGCACTGTCATAACTTTAAACAGTCACTAAACGGATAATCGTAAATCGAGGACTGTCTGTAGAGGGGCTTAGCTGGGCTTGACCAGTCGACGGTATGGATTTATTCATGATTGATTACTCTTTTTTTTAAATCTAGTTAAAAATGGCCAAAGCAATTCAGGCTCGGAGGCTGGAAGGCGTGGACAAGAATATCTGGTAGGCAGTTTGCCATTTGCTTCTCCAGGAAACGGAGGGGTTGGTTCATGGGCTAAGCCAGGGTTTCTTAAAGGGTGGCCCAAGGACCCGCGCGAGTCTTCCCGGGACTCGCTTAGGGGCCCACAAAATCCAAATTATTTCTCAGTTCTGGAAGACATTTGCAAAAATATAAAGCCATCTCACTCTTCTTATTTTTTTTTATTTCTTTAAAAAAAATAAGGTTTCTCATGAAAAACGTTTATTTGAATATATATATATATATATAGCCTGGTTTAATATTTGTTTATTTGTATCCCACCTTTGTTATTTTTTTTAATAAATAACCCCAAGGGGGCGACCATATCCAACATGGATTCCTCTTCCTGTTTTCCCCACAGCAACAACCCTTTGAGGTAGACTGGGTTAAGAGAGACGGACTAGCCCAAAGTCAGCCAGCCAGCTTTCATGCCTAAGGCGAGACTAGAACTCACCGTCTCCTGATAATTTGACCAGTCAACCAGCCAGCTTTCATGCTTAAGGCGGGACTAGAACGCACCGTCTCCTGGTGATTAGTTCAAAGTCACCCAGGCGGCTTTCATGCCTAAGGCGAGACTAGAACTCACGATCTCTGACTTTCTAGCCTGGAGCCTTAAGACCAAACTTATCCCAATTTTTTTAATGGCTGTTCTCTCCTTAGGGTGGAATTTTCCCGACTGGCTGCTACTCACAAGGCCGTGAACCTGGGTCAAGGTTTTCCTAACTTCTCCCCTCCGGATTTTATCAGGAAGGCCTACGTGGAAGCCATCGGCGGGGAAAACACCATGTTCCACCAGTACACCCAGGCATTCGTACGTGAAATGTCTGGTTTCGCGGGACCGCAGGAGGCGCCAGCTTTTATAAATACAGGCTGGTTGTAAAGCGCCTGAATTTTGATCACGTGACTTATGAGGAGACCTCAACAATCACTAGGGGGGGGGTCCCCTTTTTTCCAGGGCTGTTGTAACTTCGAACAGCTGCTACACAGATGGTTGTAAGTCGAGGGCTGCCTGGTTCAAAAAACCAGCTAGCCCTGGGTGTTGTGTGTATGCCCAATAGGTTGATTGTCTCCAAACCCAGACAACTGACCTGATTCCGCTAACTAACCATGGTTTAAAATTCATGGTTAATTTCACCATGATGCAAAACTAGCTCAAAAGCCTTGCGAGCCTTAAGGGGCTTTTGGTCCGAACAGGAAAAGGACCCTCGATTATTTTCGCAGCCTCTGATCTGATTTCCTCCCCCCCCTTTAGGGGCATCCGCGATTGGTGGAGATCCTGGCTCGCTTTTTCGGGAAGCTGCTCCGGCGAGATCTGGACCCGCTGAAGAACGTGATGGTGACGGTGGGGGCGTACGAAGCTCTCTTCTGCTGCTTCCAGGCCCTGGTCGACGAGGGGGACGAGGTAATTAACGGGGTGCCAGTTCTCTTGGGGTGAAATGGGGGGGTCCAGGGCTTTGTCGCGGTGGGCCGGGAGCAAGAGGATTCGGCCTGCCCGTGGAAGGGAGGCGTCTCAGCTCCCGTTACTGGGGTGCGTTTGGTCAAGTTGGCAATTGCGTCTCCCACGCTGGGCCCCTTCCGGGAGTGCATGGACTTCAACTCCCAGAATTCCCAGGCCATGGTTTATCCAGTGCTGAGGATTCTGGGAGTGGAAGGATCCTTCCCGCTGTGTGAATGTCAACTCCCAGAATTCCCCAGCTGCCTGGGAATTCTGGGAGCTGAAACACATCTTCGGAAGATGTTGAATTTCCCGAGGATGCCCTACCACAACATTTCCTACCGGGACAAGAGATGGGGACTTCAACTCCCAGAAATCTCAGCAGTGACCAAATAATCTGGGAAATTCCGGGAGCCAAAATCCCAACATCTCAAAAGTGGTTGAGGTTGGGGAATGTCAACTTACTGCAAGTAGTCCTTGACCTACAGCCATTCGTTTAGTGACCGTTGGAAGTTACAACGGCACTGAAAGTAATGACTTAGGATCGCTTTTCACGCTTGTGTCCATTGCGGTATCCCCATGATCACGTGGTCAACATTTGGACACTGGGCAACATATTTATGACGGACGCATCTTCTGTGACTTTCTGACAAGCCAGATTCCTTTAACCAGCATGTTTCTAACTTAACCGCTGCAGTGGTCCACTTAACAACGGTGGACGGGGCAAAATTCACTTAACAACTGTCTTGCTTATCAATGGAAATTTTGGGTGCAGCTGTGTTCGTAAGTTGAGGACTACCTGTGGAAGTGGGTGAACTTGGGAGCCTAAAAGCCATCTCAGTCTCCAGGTGTAGGGAATCTGTGTGATAACATTTTATTTTATTTGTTTTAATTTTTATTTGTTTTAAACCTGATTCAATTAAGTGCCGGAATCCCATCTTGGTTTTCTCTAGGTGATTATAATTGAGCCGTACTTTGACTGCTATGAACCCATGACCAAAATGGCAGGCGGGAAACCCGTCTTTGTCCCCCTCCGGCTGGTGAGTGAGCAAATCACTTGGGTCCCCCAAGTAAAGAAGGAACCATTTCAAATTTAAGAGCCTTGATGGTGTGTGGGAAAGCCCTTGGGAGTCTTCCAAGGAAACAGATAAGAGGCGGCTAAGCCCTCAGCTGTATAACGGGAGAAGAAAGATGCTCAGAAGGAACCCTTCCTGATTTCTCAGGCCTGTAAAAGATGTAGTGGAAGATTGGTGCTTTCAGACTTACAGGTTTCTATTAATGGACCTTTAGAGAACAGTCAGATAAGAGAGGGTAGGGCCCAGAGCTGCGTAAAGGGAAGAAAAAGAAACCCAGAAAGGAGTCTTCCTAATTTCTCAGACTGTAAAAGGGACAGAGGGAGATTTATACTTTCAGACTTGGATGATTCTCTCAATACAGTAGAATGAATTCACCGAGTTGTGATTCCTCTCTGGTTTAAACCATGAGGCCAACCTCAGGGTTGCAAGACATCCTTTGTTCTTTTCTTCGGGGGGGGGTGGGGTAATGTAGTCTCAGACTGTGTAGCTTTTCCAAGAATTCCTCTGGGGTTTATGTGATAGATTCGTGGCAATAAAATGGTCCCCCTTGTGTGTGTTTTTTAAATTTCATTTAAACGATCTAAATTAAATTTATAAATCTGGAGGGCACCAGGTTGGAGATCCTTCACCAAGGCCCTTTTTCTCTCCTTCAGGAAGCTGCCAAAAGTGGAAAGGTGGCGTCCAGTCGGGACTGGCAGCTCGATCCCGCCGAATTGGAGGCAGCGTTCACCAAACGAACAAAAGCCCTGGTTCTGAATTCTCCCAACAACCCTTTGGGCAAGGTGATGAATGAAGAATAATAATGCCATTGTAATATGCCCATTGGGGGATATTTAAATCATAGAATCATAGGATTAGGAAGGGACTTTGGAGGTCTTCTAGTCCAGTGGTTGCCAACCTGTGGGCCAGGGCCCAGCAGTAGTCCGCGGGAAAATTTGGGTGGTCCGTGGGAAAATCTGGAGATTGTTTGATTTTGTTTTGTATAGTTGTATGGTTCCTGTGTCTGTCTGTGTGTGTGTGTGTGTCTATCTGTCTCTCATTCTGTCTCTGCCTCTGTGTGTGTGTGTGTCTGTTTCTCATTCTCTTTCTCTCCCTCTCTCTCTGTCTGTCTTTCTATGTGTGTCTGTCTGTCTGTCTCTCATTTTCTCTGTCTCTGCCTCTCTCTCTGTGTGTATCTATCTCTCATTATCTCTCTCTCTTTTTCTCTGGGTCTCTGTCTCTCTCTCATTCTCTCTCTCTCTCAAGCAGAAACACACTAAAATGTGTAATACTTACAGAAGCTTCAATTATTTTGTAATAATTAAACTAACTTTAATAATCTTGCTACAATTAGCCAACCTTTAAAGGTTTTGTTATGATTAAATAAGCATTTATGATATTGTAATCATTAGATAAATTCTGTTCTATTAAATAGGTGCCTTTTATATTAATAAAATGGAAGTTCTCTCATCATTATTTTACAAATTTTGGATGAAGGGGGCGGGAAATAGGAACACGAAAAGGACAATGAGATTATTTTAGAAATTGATTCAAGGAAGGTTATATTGGAGGTCTTGAATGAATATCGAATTAAGGCAAGAATAATGTAAACGATGTAAATATGTCGGAAGGATACGGTTGGTAGTGTGTATGTTATGGACAGAAAACCAATAAAAATGATTAAAGTATAAAAGAATGCAAATGAAGAGCTGTCTGCAAGGGATATCAATGCTTCCATCCCCCACCGTCCGGAGCTGAAGAAGCGCCTTGGATGAGAAGCGAAACGTCTTCAAAGAAAAAACGAGAATCTCCATAGACAAGGAGCACCACTGTTGGGGTCAGGTCCTAGCCTACCTAGTAGGGTTGTCGTGATAGCCCGAGCCCACTTGGTATTGTTGTCGTGACAGTGGCGTTTCAGAGGGAACCCCCTGCCTCTCTCTTGGCCCCTTGCAGGTTTTCAGCCACGCGGAAATGGCTCAGATCGCAGACCTCTGCGTCAGGCACGACGTGGTCTGCTTCAGCGACGAAGTCTACGAGTGGCTGGTTTACGACGGAAATGAGCACGTGAGAATTGGTAAAGGTCCAGCGGGATTGACCCGAGGCCTGACTCCCCCCCCGCAATGAACGTTCCCGTTTCTTTACCACTAGTCCTCGACTTACGGCCGTTCAAAGTTACAAAGGGACTCCCCCAGGGCTACGTATATGCAGATTCACCCTTCTGACGGCTTCCTTCCCTCCTGCTGAAGCTGTGGTCCTATTTTGGGTGTTCAGCCACAGGTCCTTCGCTGAGGAGCAATATTTGCAGGATCCCAGCAGTCACGGGATCAAAATTTATATACTTATTATTATTTAAACTTATATACCGCTTAACAGTGCTTTACAGCCCTCTCTCAGCGGTTTACACAGTCAACATAATTGCCCCCCCAACAATCTGGGTCCTCCTTTGACCGACCTCGGAAGGATGGAATACTGAAAATTCAGGCGCTTGGTAAACTGGCGTGTGTTTAACGACGGTGCAGCCACCCCGGGTGATCCCCATTTGCAACCTTCCCAGCCGGATTCTGACAAGCAAAGTCGGGGTGGGAGGAGCCCGATTGGCTTAACCACCACGGGATTCACTTAGTAACTGCAGTGATTTGTTTAACGACTGTGGCCAAAAAAAAGGTGATAAAATTGGGCCCAACTCATAGAAGCGGCTCACGGTGGACTCCGCCTTCCGTCTTTCCGAGGTCGGTAAAATGAGGACCAAGATTGTTGGGAGGGGCAAGAGGCTGACTCTGTAAACCGCTGAGAGAGGGCTATAAAAGCACTGTGAAGCGGTATATAAGTCTAAGTACTCTGGCTATAACAACTACCTTGTTTAGCAATGGAAGTTAGCTCCCCTCTGCTCAATTGGGGTCATAAGTTGAGGACTGCCTGTGATGTAAATTCTTGCTATGCCCCACTGATTCCACCAACGAACCCCTCTGAAAAGATACCGAGGAATCCAGCTTGCTCATTTCTCTCTCTCTCTCACTTTCTCTGCTTTATAGCCAGTTTGCCAGGAATGTGGGAGCGAACGGTGACCATTTCCAGCGCTGGCAAAACCTTCAGTGCCACGGGATGGAAGGTGAGGCACCTGGTGTGGCAGGAGCCACAGTTCAGTTTTTACATTTTCAGGACGTGCTTTGCACACCAGGAGGTTTTCGGTTCGACGTTTGGCAACTTGCGCTCCGATAAATACAGAAGGATGTGCAGTAGATCAACAGGCAGCCCTCGATCGCAAAAGGGAATCACGTGATCCCTGGAATCCTGCAACCATTATAAATCCGAGTCCGTTGCCGAGCGTCTGAATTTTCATCACCGCAACTGTCGCTAAGTGTGAAAAACAGTCCTAAGTCCCCTTTTTTCAGCGATGTTGTAACGTTGCTCACTAAACAAACGGTTGTAAGTCGAGGACCGCTTGTTCACACTCCCCACACCGATAGACACACTCGTATAGACACTATTTTTCTTGCAAATGGCAGAACTACCTGTCGACTTCAGAATATAACAGCCGAGGAGGTTCCTCGAAAGATATAAAGAAGAAATAACCGAACGTGTGAAATAATTAACTGTCCTCTTTCCTCTGGGCAGGTTGGCTGGGCCATCGGGCCCGATCGCCTCATGAAACACCTCAGAACCGTTCACCAAAATTCGATCTATCATTGCGCCACAGCGGCTCAGGTAAGGGGACGGGCGCAGGGAGCGTGGCGTCCACGCAACCGAGATCGCTTGGCTGCCGATCTTTACAGGGTTTAAAACAGTCAGCTGAACAAGCTGTCCAGATTCTCACAAGGTGGCGGTTCCTCGGGAAACCAGGAGCCACAACACACAATGAATCACCCAGGATTAGAAACTGATATGGAGCTCTACGGAGATCCTAAAAATTAATCGATCAACCTTACATCATTTATTGACTCCTTTTGGACCCCCCCAGACATTCCCATCGATCCTTCAGAACCAATCCTTTGGGAATCCCTGCTCTAGGATCGTCTGAGCAAAGTTTTCTTGATCATCTTTCTAACTGTCTGCTAGAGTAATTGGGAAGTCGCCCCCTGTTTTTTATGTATTACCTATTATCTATCATCTATCATCTATATCATCTTTCATCTATCTATCATTTATTATCTATCATCTTCCATCCATCCATCCATCCATCTACTATCATCATCCATTATTTATTATCTATCATCTATCTATCCTCTATCATCTATTTATCATCTTTCATTGTCTGTCTGTCTGTCTACCTACCTATCTACGTATCCATCTCTCACTCTCTTTTATCTATCATCCATCTCTATCTATCTATCTATCTATCTATCTATCTCTTCTATCTATCTATCTATCT
>JANHFO010033509.1:0-11337 GCA_032468095.1 Pareas carinatus | reverse complement strand
TACACTGAAGCCAATTTAATCTAATGGTTAAAGGCATCAGGCAAAAATTGGGAGATAGTGAATTTTAATTTTGCTTTAGCCACAAAGTCAGCGGAGGAATTTTGGGCCAGCCATTTTCTCTCTCAGCCCTAGGAATTAAGTAGTGGAAACCACTTCTGAAAAAGAAACTTGTTCAGGAATTTACCGGGAATCAACATTGAATCAAGGGCATCACACATATGCAAAAAAGGGATAGCTGATATCCAATATTTTACTGTGTTCTTTGTTATCCAGAGTTGTCATATATTATATCAGAATATCTTGCATGAAGCCTCTCATCCATCCTTTTCCAGGAACATCAGCCTGCAGCAGCTGGAGGGATGAGACAGGTAGAAAGTGCTGGGATCTGCTACTCAGGAGCACCATCTGTGTGCCACTTTTACTAACTGACCTGGCACATTGACTATTGGATGCTGGTGGGAAGAACTGTCCAGGAATATCCTTGCCAGAATAAGGAGCTTTCCATTCTCCACTCTCCACTTCAGCACCTACTGGCCAGGAATTTAGCGAGAGGAGACAAAAGGAGTATGAGTAGACCATAATCAAGTAGCAGCAAGGAAAGCTTCAGAGGAATCTTCTGAAGTACTAACCTGTTAGTTATTTGTGGTCACCATATTTGCTTCAATAAGGCAAAACTGGTGGCCTCTTTACTTCAGCAAAGCTAATCAAATCATATTAGCAAAGTTACATGGGCCTGTTTGATAGCATATGATACATGGCAAGCGATATACAAATGTGTTGTGAGCAAAAACCTTTGATGTGAAAAATAAATATTCCATAGAGGCAGACTATTCTTCCTATCTTAACCCTGTCCTTTTTATTTCTATTTACTTGTCTACTGATTATGTTTTAACATTTTAACATTGGAATTCTTCGTTACAGTGAAATTGCAGACAGTAAGACTAGTAGCCAATCAGTTTGACACTGCAATAACACTACAGAGAAACTGTAAACTCTTTAAAATTAGAGCAACATTTTCTGTATGAGACTGGCATTTGTCTGAATGGATAGGTGAAAGAAAAATGTCAAACAAGAAACATGGCAGTTCCGCTTATTCATAGGCCAGTGATAGTGAATCTGTGGCACACTTGCCACAGTGGGCATGCAGAACCCTCTCTATTAGCACATGAGCTATGTTGCCCCAGAGCTGAGCATGCTCAGAAAGAGAGTAGTGGCACCGGGCAATGATGTCACGAGCCACAAATCATTAGCTGTGACTCAGTGCCTAAAAGGTTACCCATCACTGTCCTAGGCAATGTAAATGAATACTTATTGCTCTATTTTCCAGCAGTGGGATCCTTATAGATAGACTGTGAAAAGTGCAACAATATTTGGTGACTATCACAAATGAGCCCTGGTATTGAATTGATTGCCATGGTTTGGCTAAAGTTTGTTTTCTTTTTTCTAAGAATCAGAGATCATGGCTTTTGCTCAACTTGACAACCACCATCCACCAGCTTCTACCTTTGGCTTGTCTCACTTTCCAAGATCCTACGATGAAGCAATGACTTAAGTAAACTTTTAATCACAGGGATCTAATGAATGATTTTATGTGTCCTTTCTGCTCCCTAAATGCTAGCCTACAAATTTCTATCTGAACCTGCTTGCCTAAGTCTGCTTCCCTGTACTTATTTCTTAAATGTAAAGTTTAATTTGTAAAATTTTTAATTGTCCCTGTGGGTCACTTTTTCTCTCTACTGACCTGCTTCCTTCTGTGCGCACAATATTATCTTCTCCTCTACATGCCCGCCTGACCTGCAAACTGTCTGCCACATATGCCCTAACTGGGCACACTCTTTGATCTTTTGGAGACTGTCATGTGTATCATACTGCTCAAGTTAACACAGACAATTAGCAGATAGAAAATCTGGCCCCTCAAAATATTGTTTTTGTATATATTAAAACTTCTACTACCGAGAAAGCCAGTTTTCTGCAGTAGTTAATGCAGCAGGCTAGAAACTAGGAGACTGTGAATTCTAGCCCTGCCTTAGGTACAAAGCCAGCTGAATAACCTCAGGTCACTCAATCTCTCAGGCACTAAGGAGGAGGCAGTGGAAAACTATGACTGAAAAATATTGCAAGAAAACTGCAGGGACTAAGTCAAGTAGTTGCCTGGAGTCAACATCGACTGAAAACAAAACAAACCAACCAAGGGAGACAGTCTTCTCACAAAAGCAGACCTACAAATCACATAACATGAAATTGTGAACAGGATACAACTTTAGAGTTTAAGGTAACATTATGGGCCATGAAACTGGATGTCCTTCTCAGAAGGATTAGTACATGCCAAGATTAAATAAAACACTCCTGAAAGCCAAGAAAATAAGACATCAGAGAATGAAAGAGTAGATTCACATTAGCTTTAAAAACTTGGTTGTTGAAACTTGTAGAGTTTCCTCTTCCCAAAGAGTCATGGAAAGCTGCCTCCCTACTGAAACCACTAATCTCAACCTACAAGCAGGAACAGTTTGAGGCCTCAAGTGAACAGGAATTGGGTGAGAAGGCAAGCTTAATAGGAGGATCTTAACATATTGAGATTAGAGCTGCGAATGAGGTAATCTCTGATGCTTTGGCTAACTGATCAATAGATTAGCAGCAATGTTGCTTGTTTTCCTCAGTCCATATTTTTGAATTGATAAATGGGAAATCAAGGAAGCTTTGGATTTCATTTGCTTTATCGACTATCCCTTTCTTTATGTTGCCATATTCTTCAGCTTTACTTCTAAAACAAACTGTCACTATGCTGATTTTGCAATAAGGTGGGGATTCAGTTCAGCTCTTAGCTCTAGGCATATGGATTCAAAGCTGACCATTGCAGGAATATGTAGGTACTTTTGGCTAGAAATTTTACATTTACATTCTGTGTAATGTAGGAGATTGTAGGACTCTATATTAGAGTTACTGTAATTGTGCCAAATGAACATTGTTAGACATCAGTCCAAGCACTTACTCCTTTAAAAAATGGAGACTGGGAAGACATTATCAAAGCTATCAGTTTTGTGCCAGCCTCTTTTTCCTATGATCTGCCTATTTCTTCGGTATTAAATTTCACTTTGTTGACTTGTTTTTGCTGCATCTGCTAAGTAAGTAATATTGTGTAATGGTTTGTGAGAATGACCCTGGTAGACAGGAGGATGAGCCACAGCTAGGGGAATGACTCAATAAGAGGCAGCTTAGTCTATCCAAGGAATGGTGGCATGGCAAATGTCTTAAAAGGGACCCTCTCTAGTTTCTTGGACTGTAAAAACAATAGGAACAAATGTACTTTCAAACTTCCAAAATTCTGTTAATGTAAACTTGTGTCTTTTGCTGAACAATATGGCTAGCCTGACTCCTTTGAACATAGAAGAAGCTCAGTCAGTGACAGCCATAGCATTAGTCATTTCATGAAATCAAGAGAATTTACCCTGTTCTTCTTCATGAAGACATCACTAGAGATAAAACACAAGATGTTTTTAATAGATGCAAATGTAAACCTAAAATCAGATAATGTTTTGGCATGAACTGAACAATACCTATTTGTGTATTGAGTTTCTATATGAAAAGGAGCTGCAGTTGATCTTGTTTAGTCTTAATTTAAACTCTTTTAGTATAATATTGACTTTGGATGTGTTTTTAGGTCATTTGATAAGATTTCAAGCAAATTAGATTTTTTGTGTTCTTTTGTTTTGCTTTTCTGCTTTATGTAATGCTCATTTCTCTTTTTGCCTTAAAATATTCACTGACTTTAGTTAAACTCACTCTGGTTTCAAAACCTAGGGAACCTTTTTTTACCAAACTGATTTTCCAAGCTACCCTACATCACTAATAGAGAGGTATGACAAAGTAGTATACTGACTGCATACACAATCAAACCTTGCAACATTAATTTTACAGTAAAACACAGACACACGCATAGAAACACACACACTTACATTCTGAATGAAGTGAGCGGTATACATTTTAGACTTTGTTTGGGTTCATCTAAAAATGGACACTTGCTCCTTAACCTGAGAACATACTCCTATGAATTTGCATATACTTAGCACATTAACTCTGTAACAATTAAGGTACAACATAGCAAATGAGATAACAGATGTTCTTTTTAATTCACTTTCTTTACTACTGTACAAAGTCTAGGCTCTTCTTGTATATGGAAAATGTCAGACTGGCTGGACAAAAATGAATGGCACGTAGTTGAGGAAAGAGAAAAATAGATATTCCAGCCATATAACAATGCAAAGTCTCCTTAAAACTTTCATTTTCACAGTGAGGGAAAAATCAGTTATTGTCCTGGAGAGATGGGATAGGCAGTTACTCCTCTTATTTATTTTGAAAAATGGGGAAATTATGTTAAGATATTACAGAGACTTGCCATTTGTAGACAGAGGAAAAATTCCAGGAACCAGGAGGTAGGCCCAGATGGGGGTTTCAGATAATGCAAACATCTTGTAAACTTTCCAGAGGATACTTCAAAAATGTCCTCTGGATCAAGAACTCTTCAATAATTGTCTTAGTTCCTCAAGGCTGCAGTTCCCTGCCCACTTCTTTTTTGCTTTCTTCGCTAGCATACCTTTTAGAGCAGTTCAATTCTTATAAAGAGCACTTTGTATTGCCAAGACCTTGATAATCACTTGCGAACACGGTCAGAAATCACTGTCAGTGAACTGTAAGAACCAATCCAGGTGAATAATTCTTGTCTCAGATGTTCATCAAACTGGAGCTAAATGATGCACTTAGATTCAGAAAGAGTGATATGCTTTCACAAACTGAAACATTTTGTGAAGGTAGATCAGGGCTGACATGTATACCTAACTGTTTTTTGTCACAGAATAGATTCTTGCCTCATATTAATACTGCAGATTTTTGAATTAGGATTGCAGTGTATTGCAATGGTAAGTAATGGTACAAGCAATCCTCACTTGGAACGAACAACTCCATTGCTAAGCTCAGTGGTTCTTAAGTGGAAAATCACATGACTGTGATAGAATTATGATGTCACTCCTCATTTGGATATTGAGGGAGTCACAACAGTCATTACGTGAAATCATATGACATGACTGTGACTTACAATTTTAGTTTTGTGGGCTCTATTAATTCAGCTTGTTATAAGTTGATTGAAAAGCATGAAAATTTGACTGCAGAGACACTGCAATAGTTGTAAATGAGAGGATTAGTCACAATGTTGTTTTTTAAAAATTTGTGTACACCATTGCAATTTCAAACTAAACAAAGCAGTCAGTAATCTGTATTGAATTTTCTGCACATATTCTTCAGTAAGAACGCTGTAGATTGTATTGTAACTGTATTTCCAGAATACTATTTAGAGATGTTTTCTCATTTATACAACAAAGACACCGAGAACAAATTTAAGGGAAGAAAATTGTATTCTTTTTTTAAAAAAATATACAACTTTATTGAATTTCAAACAAACAAGAATAAAAGATAAATAAGCAAGAAGAAAAAGAATTGAAAAAAGGACAGGAAAAGAGCAAGATAAAAGTGCAAAATGAAAAAAAAAGAAAATGTTAAGAGAATATAAAAGTAATGACTTCTTACTTTGTTTGGTACAGATATAGAATTTAAAAAGTACATCAAACTGTTACTCAAAAGTTCACATTCTTCTATATTATTTCTATAATCCATGTAAATCTAATTATAAAATCCCCAAAATCAAAATTTCATTTCTTTCAGTTTCTAACAAAAAATTTGTAATAAAAACTTGACAGTCCATCTGGTCCTGGTGTCTTCCCTATTTTAGTCTTTTTTTGTAGCTTCTGCTATCTCCAAAGTGGTTTCAATGCAGGAGTAAAATTGCTCAATGTTTTCTTTAAGCAAAACTGTCAGTTTTGTCATCTTTGCCAATTCCATCTAGTTCATCATCCACCTGTCGGTATTGGTAAGTTCTTCATATTGAAGTCTTGCTGCTATTATCATATATAACAACAAAGACCTATTAGATCTTTTCATCTGTTTAAGATTCAAGTTTTAAGTTTATTTGTATTTGTATGCCACCCCTCTCCTGAGACTCAGGGCGGCTCACAACCATCAATACAAACACATTAAAAACATTTAAAAGATTATAAAATACAGACACACACAATTCATGGCCGAGTCTTACCTGGTCATCAGGTGGGATCAATGGCCCCAAGCCTGCCAGAAAAGCCAGGTCTTTAAGGCCTTTCGGAAGGCTATTAGGGTGGGGGTGGTCTGTATCTCTGGAGGTAACTGGTTCGAGAGAGCTGGGGCAGCCACAGAGAAGGCCCTCCCCCACGTGCCTGTCAGCCAGCATTGTTTAGCTGACAGGATTTGGAGGAAACCAACTCTGTGGGATCTTATCAATCGCTGGGAGACATGAGGCAGAAGACGGTCTTGCAAATAGCCTGGCCCTAAGTCATTTAGGGCTTTAAAGGTGATAATCAACATCTTCAGGCCAACAGGGAACCAATGCAGCTTGCGGAGAACTGGTGCAATGTGGGTGCACCTAGGTATACCCATAATGACTCACACGGCTGCATTCTGAACCAGTGTAGCCTCTGAACACTTTTCAAGGGTAGCCCCATGTAGAGCGTATTACAGTAATCTAACCGCGAGGTGATAAGGGCATGAGTGACTGTGCAGAGTGCCTCCTGATCCAGATAGGGTTTCTTTGGTTTGGTTCTTTCCACAATTCTGACATTGCATCTCCCCATAAAATAGAATTCATCACTTTATGAAGTGGATGCAGAAGGTGATCTTCAAAATGTTTATAATAAAAACTTGACAGTCCATCTGATCCTGGTGTCTTCCCTATTTTAGTCTTTTTTGTAGCTTCTGTTATCTCCATAGTAGCTATGGTTGTTCATAACTTGCCTCTGAGATTGTGAGAGTTTTAGTGAGTTCTTTTTAAGATACTTCTGGATTTTTTCCAGGAAGAAAATTAGGTTCTTGACTGTTTTCTCTTCCATCATTTTCATGCTAAAAATCTACCCTATTTTTCCCACCTCCCTTTCCACGCTCTACTGATTTCAAATGAACTTTGGGAACTTTTTCAAATAAAATAAAAAGAACACAAGAAACGGTCCAAGAAGCCTCTTTTCCTATTGAGAATTTTGTCTTTGAAAATGCTGCCTCAGTCGCTATGTAAAAAGGAAAAAAAATATGTATCTGAAGTAGAATTGTGAAATTACATATAGCATGCTGGTCTGCTTTTATCTGTCATACAGTTTCCCCCTATATTAAGGAAACCCAAAATGCAATAAGATGAGCTGATTGTGGACCTTGCCATGAAATACTGCAATGAGGGATGTGATCATTGACCATACCATCATTTTCTATTTTTCTACCTTATTTTCCATTTTTGAGATGCGCTTCAGATTACTTTTAAATTTTTTTAAAAAAAATTATGGACAAGAGACACTTTTAAACAAAGCACATGAGTGCCACCAACCATCATTTGTGGGTTATAGATGAACAGAAACATACAGACACCTGCTTGATTATAGGTAGACAGCATATGGGCAGTCCTATTGAAATGCATCACCTGTAGCTTCAAGTATGTTAAGCGGTATAAAAGTCTAAATAATAATAATAATAATCTTTATATTATTGGCCATATGAGCTACAGAAGGTCTGGTGAAAGTTGCAGTGCATCAACATCCAAAGTGCCATTGATTGTCTATTTCCGTGGTTGAGACTGATTTTTTGTATTATGACTTGCTAACTCTGTATTTTTTCAAGCCAATGAAGCTTTAAAAGGGAAGGGTTCCTAGGCATCTTAGTGCTGACAGATAGCACATTGTATAGCTCTATGTTAGAAAGCAGTAATATATAATGAGACCATAAATTAAAACTTTTTGAAATTTAATTGTTAAGATTGGTGGTAGAGGAGGTTACTCAATTAAATGGTAGGAAGACATGATCAGTAAGATATGATATAGTTGTTCATCAGTGCTGGATTCATAATAGTTGACTTAATTATGTGACAGTGGAATAGACAATGTACCATTCAATTTCTAGTTCATGATATGATCTTCTATATTATCCTCTCCTCTCTTCTCCTCTCCTCTCCTCTCCACTGTCCTTTCCTCTCCTTTACCTTACCATTCCCAAGAAAGGTTACAAAAAATAGATTTTTTAAAAAATATTATTTTATTTTGTTTCTTAGTTTTTCTCTCAGAGCTAAAGGATATATAGATTTACAAAAGCATCAATATATATCAATGTTTCTTATACATCAACCTAAAATTGTCTTTCAGTAATTAGGTATGTGTCTTGCACTGCAGAAGACACAAAGGACAAATGAACAGTTACAGTATAGAATCCAAAGGTGGGTCTCAAAATAATGTTCTGCTTCAACCATTTCACTTCTAAAAAAATTGAGCTATTATTGTCAAAGTGCTAAAATAAATTTCCAGTGACAACAACTATGAGTGCCCAAGCTTCTTTCTCCAGTTGAATAAAGCAACACTTAGTTTATCACCTGTGGTTCATAAGTAAATTCTTGTCAATTAGCGTCTAAATTAGTCACAAGAAACAGAATTTTGCCAAATGGCAATCCAAGGCACTTGCCACCACTGAAGGTGCCTCCCTAATGTCAGCAACAATCATGTCAAAATAGCTATATTATTTAATATATGTTTAATTCCAATATCTTTTAATGATTTTAATTGGTGGCTGACTCAAATAATAAAGGATGGCTTTAAAAAACTCATGGCCTATAAGCTCAACTTTTTTTATTTTATGCTGAATTTTGACTTGGATAAGTAATGAAAAAAGAACCCTTTGCAAAAGTTGACAGTTTACAAAATAGTTTTTCAAATAATTCTGAAGAATAAGGCACCAAAGATAAGAAGTTTCAAAATATCTCTTTAAAAGTAGATAATTCTGTGAAATATCCCATGTCTAAAACTAATATTTATAACAAAGTCATAAATGTATAGTATTTATACATCTTAGAAAGAAAGCCTTATGAAGCACATCCTTAGTTACTGGGTAGTAAAATGTGTGGATGTAATTTCTGATTTTAGGAAAATTTGGATGTCTTAGCTTTCCAAGTATTGCAATTCTCTTGCTTGCTATGAAATATTAGTTAAGTGCTGGGACATCTAGAATAGATTGAGCTTACAAATTATTACGGGTGGGCAAATCTTTGTGAAGTTTTTGGCTTCAATAAAAATCTGAGTTGACTTCCTTCAACTACTGCACCAAACCATGCAGCTTCCTCACTTCTAAGATAAGTCTGGAGATGTTGTTTGGCCTGATCCCATTTGTCTTGTATTCGTCTAAAAAAGGGAGCAGTTTCTGGTCATACCCACTAAATAAACTGAAGTTTCTTCCAGCTTTTCCAGGTGTCAGTCTTTTGTCTCTGGGCTTCAATGAAGAGGACAGCATGACATCTCTACAATCCAAAATTTGTCTTCTAGGTAAAATAAAGCAAAGTTCTACTACTACTGCCTACTACTAACACAAAGGTTATTTATTATAAGCCAAATTGATTTTATGGAAGGTCATGCACTACTAGTTTTAATACAATTAGCAACAGAATCCCCCCCCCGCAAAAAAATTCTTCAATTTTAAGCGTATATGTGTTTGGTAGTACCATGGCGGTTATGAATTTTACAGTGTGATCATTCTTTGCATACTATCACACAAGTGTATTACTGTTAGAATTACTATGGCCAGTTCTATGCTGCAATCTTCATTTTGCAAAGAAAGGCAATACGCCATAAGTACTCAAAAGGTAGGAAGAGGGTTTTTTATTGAAATAACAGCAATAATTACAACAATTACAATAACACTTTAATAAATTGGGAATCAGTACATAAATCAGAAAATTAATGTAGAAAACTAATTTGCATGAATCTCTTCCAAAGTAATTAAATGAGATCCTTGTAGAGAGCCAGGAAGGCAGCTTTGAAGTAAATATTTAGAAATGATTATATAAACAAAGTAAGCAGAACATTATTTAAGTCATGAGAAGGAAGGTAGTATTAAGAAATGACTCACTCTCCTTTTTCAAGGATGAATTCTTCCTGACTCCTGTTATTATAGCCGATTTCAACAATGGATTGTTCGGATCTTCCAATGGTATGTTTTCAAATCAGGTCTATCTCGGACTTATCATAAAATATGTAATGGAAAAAAAATATTGTTTTTCCCTCTCCAGGATGGTTATTGGCTGGCCAAGCATAGAAGACAGACATATTTCTACATATAGAATGAGCACATAGTCATAATGTGAAGGGGTTCTGCATCTAGAATAGACATTGGAATCATGCACTGGGTATTTATTGCCCCTTTGCTGGCCCTGGTGTATAATATATGTATACTTACCATAGACATCTTCAAAAGATTATTGATATATCACAAGCTACTCTACAGCGTATGTGATTAGAAAAACTGCTTGTGCTTGCACCTTATCAATCAATCAATCAATCAATCAATCAGTCAATGTTTATTACAGTCACAGGCCAGCAAAAATTTAACTATACATGAGATTTTGTTGTATCTGGTTGAATTTCACCTGAAATGATGCAATTGGAATCTTTAAAAAAATTAAATTGTCCTTTCTGAAATGACAATAGAAGAAATAGAAAAATTCTATTTCTACGTTTAAAATATATAATGGACCAGGTCAGTCTATGAAGAGACTACATGAATTTTGCTTTCTCCATGCATATTAGCGGAAGGTTCAATTGTGACCAGAGTCTGGCAAATAGCTTTTGCATATTGTGCCTTTCAGGGTGGAAGGATTGACAGACATTATGACTTTTTCTATATCTCACACAAATGAGATTCTTAAACTAAATATACAGTTCTGAAGTGAAAGTTCTTTTTTCCCTACTCACATTATTTTCCTTTTTTTTGCTGGCAACTTAAATAAAACCATATATCTTCTAGTTTAGATGCAAAAAGTGGGAGTTACTAATGTTATTTAAAATATAGTTGTTTCTTTTTCCATTTTTCAAATAAAAATGCTTATTTATCACTTTACAATACATAAGTTATAAAATATACTAAGCTTAAGATAAGGTGTGGAAAAATGCTTTAAAAATATTTATATCGTGTGACTTCAACTATAGTATCTTTTAATATACTGTCCCTTCCATACTTTTCTGTTTAGCAGTTTGTTATTTCATTTGTTGGCCAACAAGCCATGCTTGCTAATGCACCATGAATGCTGTTACAACCTTGAAGTTTTTAACTTATTTATGAAGCACAATTCAGTTTTTTGTTATTAAAAAAAGAATATCTAATTTTTCATGGTATAAGAATTGAAAGCAAGCTTTCCTTGTTGTCAAGCTAAACTGCAGTTTCTGTAAACATAGACATAAGAAC
>JANHFO010033482.1:0-11338 GCA_032468095.1 Pareas carinatus | reverse complement strand
AGTACAGGAGGCAGTCAAGGAGGCAATTCAAGAGAAGATACCTAGACTGGGTAGAGATACAAGGGATGATTTTACCGTGGCAATGAAATTTGTGGCAGCTAAGTCTGGTGAGCTGGAAGAAAAATCAAATCAAGTTATTGCGGATACAGCTGGTCAAATTCAAGAAACCCTGACCAGAATTGATGAAATGAAGGATCAAGTCACTTTAAAGCAGTATAGATCAACGGAATTTGTTTTAGGGGAGCATGGCTTTGCAGAAAATGTCAAGGAGGATTTAAAAGATACTTTTTTAGAAATGTCTGCGAGAGAAATGGGAGCTCAGCTTGTTGTGTTTAGAGTTGGCGCCACGTGGCGTTTTGTGTTTAGAGTTGGTGCCACGTGGTGTTTGTGTTGACTGCAGCCGGCTCGAGTGAACAGCAGCCAGAGTTCTGTACAGACGGGCTGAGTTAACAAATAGCCGGGCCAATCACCGCCTGAGTGGCCCCGAACGGACGCGATCGTGATTGGACAGCACTCAGCCGCGGGACTTGCGAACGCCTTCGCGCCCGAGTTTAAAAGGAGACACAAGCGTGTGCGAGTTGTCTTCGGTAAGGAGTTGTCAATAAAGGAGTTGTGTTATTGCATACTGTGCCTCGTGATTTACCCACACAACAGTGGCGACGAAGTTGGGATAAACCAAGCACAACATGCCCAACCACACCAGAGACCCGGCTCCCATACGTGAATAGCGAAAATAGGAAGAATCGAGGAGTTCAACATCACGCAGCCCGACCGATGGCGCTCATACTGCTCGCGGTTGGAGAGCTACATAAGAGCAAACAGGATTAAGGAGGACGGGCTAAAGGCGGCAACACTCCTCTGCGTTAGCGGGCTGGTGGTCTTCGACATCGCAGAGAGCCTGTTCGACCCAAGACCGGTCCACGCGGTAACCTATAAGGAACTTAAGGAGAAACTGGATGAACACTTCACACCAGTACTCTCTGTAATCGCCTGGCGTCATGCATTCATCAAACGTGACCAGAAAGCCGGCGAGTCAGTCTCCGAATTTGTCGTCGCACTGTGGCGCGCGGCAAAGCCCTGTGCGTTCTCCAATTTGGAGAAACAACTGAGGGATCGCCTAGTCTGCGGCATCCGAGACCCTATGATCCAGCAGCGGCTGTTTACCAAGGGGGACATCTCCTTCGCAGAAGCCCTGAAGGAAATAATGTCCCACGAAGCAGCGGGAGGAGCTGTCCACGTCGTCAGGGCGGGCCACCCGACACACACAGAGGGGACCATACACCGCACGGAGACCACCCAGACGGTGACGGATGAAACCGACACTGCCGATCGAGAGGAGGACAACGAAGAAGTCGACCGCATCCAGGGGAACCGCAGGCAGCCAAGCAACAGCAACGCGAAACCGCCATCGTGCCCAGGATATGGAGGCGCACACATTAGAGCCAACTGCCGGTGCTGCACCGCAGATTGCAGAGCGTGCGGAAAGAAGGGACACATCGCGGCCGTCTGTCGCACACGCCGCCCACCCCAAGCCGCAGCAGCAGAGGTAAGCTGCTGAAGGTGGCCGCCCCAGTCACACGTGGTGAGTTCTTGCTCGTCCACGGAGCACGACAGGAAGGCCAAGACACATAAGCCTCTACCTGAGAAAATGCGGCTGAGGGTTAGACTGCAGGGCATCCCATGTACGATGGAGCTAGACACGGGGTCAGCACTATCCATCATTTCACACGACACGTTCCGGAATGTGTGCGAGAAAGGGGGGGTCGAGATCAAACTCTCACCCTCCGGGGTAGTGTTGCGAGACTTCCAGAACAACCTCATTAAGGCTATAGGAGACGCACAAGTATGGGTGGAGCATAAGAAGGTGCGGACACTTCTGCTAGTAACGGTAGTCGAGGGGAAAAGGACTAGTTTAGTGGGGCTGAACTGGTTTGGGGCCCTAGGCATAGTGGTGAGCGGAATAAACAGAGTCCACATAGACCCCACAGAAGGCGTTTGTAACGAATTCAAAGACGTTTTCGAGAACAGCCTTGGGGAATTCACAGGGCAGCCAGTAAAATTCCACCTGGATCCTGCGGTTTCGCCCATTCGGCTGAAACCGAAAAGGGTCCCGTTTGCCCTGAAACTGAAGATAGACGTGGAGCTCAACAAGCTGGTCGAGCAGGGCATCCTAGTGCCGGCAGACGGGAACTCCTGGGAGATACCCATAGTAACCCCACTTAAGGCCAACGGGGAAGTCAGGATATGCGCGGACTATAACTGCACCATAAACAAAGCACTCCGCCAGCATGCGTACCCAGTGCCAATCATCAGCCACATCCTGGCATCGTTAGGTGGGGGAAAGCTATTTTGTAAGCTGGACCTAGCACAGGCATACCAGCAATTGCCGGTGGACGAGGAAACTGCCGAAGCGCAGATGATCGTCACACACTGAGGGGCATTCAAGGTGATGAGACTCCAGTTTGGAGTATGCGTCGCACTGGGAATATTTCAGGGTCTCATGGAAACAACGCTCAAGGGAATCCCAGGGGTCTGCCCATATTTTGATGATGTCCTCATCGCGGGCGAATCAAGGGAAGCATTAGCGCAGTGACTGAGGGAAGTCCTCCAGTGGTTCCGCAACGCGGGGCTGAAACTCAAAAAAGAGAAGTGCCACCTAGGGGTCTCCTCGACAGAATTCCTTAGATTCCGTATTGATGCGCATGGAATTCACCCCTCCCAAAAGAAGCTGGAAGCCATAAGGAAGGCACCCACACCCACCTCCAAAGAGCAACTCCAGGCATTCCTGGGGCTCCTAAATTTTTATCACCTGTTCCTGCCTAACAAAGCCACGGTCGCGGAAACGCTACACCGGCTTTTGGACAAATCATCCTCATGGCAGTGGACAGACCAACACGACTGAAGTTTCGACGCTGCCAGGGCGCTCCTAACATCACAGTCTGTGTTGGTCCACTTCAACGAGAGGAAACCCGTCTGTATCGCGTGCGACGCATCGCCGTACGGAATAGGGGCTGTCCTCAGTCATGAGGACGAGACGGGAACACAATTCCCCATCGCATACTACTCGCGAACGCTCTCGTCGGCAGAGAGGAACTATGCCCAAATAGATAAAGAAGCCCTGGCCATAGTCGCAGGAATTAAGAAATTCCACGACTACCTATACGCCCGAGAGTTCATGGTCTACACGGACCACAAACCGCTGCTGGGGTTGTTCACCACACAAAAGCAGTCACCCCAGATAATATCGCCATGCGTGCTGCGGTGGTCGATCTTCCTCGCGGCCTACTCTTTCCAACTGAGACACAGGCCCGGTAAGGAGATGGACCACGCAGCTGGCCTAAGCAGGTTACCGTTAACACAGACAGAGCCCGACCCTGCCCCCGCACAGAGGATTATGTTTATACAGGACATGCCAGACAGGCCCATTAATGTCGTGGACATCAGCAGCGAGATGGCAAAAGACCCGATCCTCAGCCGCATTATCGAGGGCATACAAACGGGGGAACTGTGCAGTGACTCGGAACCGGAATTCCAGAAGTTCGCCAATCGCAAGGACGAACTCTCTACATACAAAGGATGCATTTTATGGGGGAACCGAGTTGTAGTCCCAGAGAACCTCCGCCCACGAATCCTCAAAGTGCTGCATGCCGGACACCCGGGCATCGTCCAATCGAAGGCGTTAGCCCGGAGCTATGTCTAGTGGCCCGGACAAGACTCGGACATAAAGGGACACGTGAAACAATGCATGCCATGCCAGCTACAGAAACCATTCCCCCCCAAGGCCAAATCTCAACCATGGCAGCCCACACACAAGCCGTGGTCGCGCATTCACCTGGACTACGCGGGGCCATTTCATGGACAAATGTTTTTAATTGCAGCCGACAGCCACTTGAAGTGGCTGAAAGTAGTGCTGGTCCCCAACGTGACAGCGCCAAGGACGATCAGGGAACTGCGCTCGCTATTTACCATGCACGGCCTCCCAGACGTCACTGTCACGGACAACGGAGCACAGTTTACGGGACACCAATTAAGGAGTTCGTGACACAACTTGGCATACACCACATGACAACGATGCCATTCCACCTGGCGTCCAATGGACAAGCGGAGGTGATGGTTCGCATAACAAAAAATTTTCTAAAAAAAATGGAGGGAGGGGATTGGCACACGGTTAGCAGAATTCCTCCTATCACAAGACACAACGTCCTGCACGGCAACGGGGAGGTCGCCAGCGGAACTACGGTGAGGGGTCAAGCTCACAACCCCGATGGACCGCATGAAACCAGACCCACCTGAGGCGGCTCCCGGCCCCGCTAGATCACAGAGAAAGGCCGCGAAGAGATTCTGGTTCAGGGACACAGTATGGAACAGGGCTTACGGGGAGCAGCCGCCCTGGCAGCCGGGCCGCATCATTCGCACCCTCAGAGGGGTAGCCTACATGGTAAAGTTAGACGATGGCCGAGAAGTGCGCCGGCACGTCGACCAGCTATGGCATCGCTGGGGTCCCGGGCCAGAAGGAGAAGGAGGACCCCCCGCGGAGGCTCCAGTCGAGGGGAGCTGCGTTGTCGCATTTCCCAAGCCAGGATCAGAGTCGGACAGCGGTGCGTCGGACGTAGAGTGGGCAGACGACTCCCCGTGGACGAAAGAAGAGAGGAGGTGTGGCGTCAGGCCGTTCGGACGGCTGCCGTCCCCCGAGCGACGGTACCCGGTGTTCTGGCAGCAGAATCGCCCTGGAGCCAGCGACTCCAACGAAGACAGACTGGGGCCATCAGGTGAGGCTTGTGTTTAGAGTTGGCGCCACGTGGCATTTTGTGTTTAAAGTTAGCGTCACGTGGCGGTTGTGTTGACTGCGGCCTGCTCGAGTGAACAGCGGCCAGAGTTCTGTACAGACGGGCTGAGTTAACGAACACCCGAGCTAATCACCGCCTGAGCGGTCCCAAATGGACGTGATCGTGATTGGACAGCACTCAGCCGCGGGATTTGTGAACGCCTTCGCGCCCGAGTTTAAAAGGAGACACACGCGTGTGCGAGTTGTCTTTGGTAACAAGTTGCCAATAAAGGAGTTGTGTTATTGCGTACTGTGCCTTGTGATTGACCCACATAACAATAACAAGCACCTTGAAGCGCACCTAGAAACCCACTGGCAACCAATGCAGCTCACGCAGGAGGGGGGCAACATGGGTCCTGCCACTAGCCCCCATAAACCCCCACACAGTCGCATTCTGCACTAGTTGGAGCTTCCGAATGCGACCCAAGGGGAGCCCCATGTAGAGAGCGTTGCAATAGTCCAGGCGAACCGTAACAAGTGCTTGAGTGACTGTCCGCATGGCGTCGCGATCTAGAAAGGGGCGCAACTGGCAGACCAGCTGAACCTGGTAAAAGGCCCCCCTGGTGACGGCTGCCACATGATCTGATAGGGACAGCCAAACATCCAAGAGGATGCCCAAGTTGCGGACCCTTTCTATGGGGGCCAAAGACTCGTCCCCTATAGCCAGCGATGGAACAAACTGACTATATCGCGGCGGCGGCAACCACAGCCACTCGGTCTTGGAGGGATTGAGCCTGAGTCTTCCAGTACTGTGTCAGTAATCCTTGCATCAAAATCACAACATGCTTAGAAACACCTTCCTTCGAAGAATGAATCACAATACACATTTTGATGTTGCACAAGAAAAGTCATTAAAGACATTGAGGACTAGCTACATTATTCGAGCTTAATTGCATACGTATGAATCAGTCGTGCTGTTCTCTTCCTTGTGTAAACAGCCTGCAGAATGCATAGAAAGAATAGGAAGTAGTAAGTCAAAGGGATAAAGGCATAACATATAAAAAGAAAACAAAAATCTTGCTAAAACATCTTTAAAGGTAGTCTCTGTAAAATTCAAAATTTCCAAAATGCAAATATGCCAATCAGGATTATTCTCTGCATTTACAGTATATAAGTGTCCTCAGGAATCACATAGTGCAAACTGTGCTGAAAGCACTGAAATGCAATACAACAGCAACACAAGCATGTATTAGAAAATCCACACTGACCTTTATTCCCTTCCCATTAAGTCAAATAAAGGAAATTGGCTTTTTATAATTTTTCTTGACTAAAGCATCATTCTTTTGCTATTTATTTCTGATAAGGCATTAGGAAATTGGGAAAAAGTCACAGGTTATACATTCCGATAATGGAATAGAATTTTTATATGTGCGCAGGCAGGCAGGCAGGCCCCATTACATATATGCAGAACTATGTTAGCTGATAGGCATGATGAGAAGATTTCAACAGTTGACTACCTTCAGAATGAGCTACCTGTTAAAGTTATAAAAGGTATTCCTTATAAATTAGGAAAGCAAAAAATATTTAAGGAAGGCAAGGTTGATCCTTTGAAATTAAAAAAAAGCATTTATCATGGTTTATGCTAATGATTTTTAAAAGGAAGAAATCTCTTCAGCCAGAAACAGATTGTGAATAAATTGATTCTGCACAGTAAGAGATATAAATAAGGCTTGCATAATGAACTAATCCATTGCAGGAGGAAAGTATTATTATAAACTGTAGTTTAACAGAAAAGTTTAAATCACCTTAGGATTTTGGGATCTAAGTATATGCTTATTTTTCCAAAGGTAACAAAAAATAACTGAACTATACCAATAGAAAAGAATATTTGTGGCTCAGGCTTGATCTATGGAGTCCTTTGTGTTCCTTAAGCTTGATTGTTTTCTTGCAGATGTTTCATTACCCAACTAAATAACATCTTCAGTGCTAGCTAATTGAGTTGAACAAAGTATCACGGCTAGATATATAGCTGAGACTTATCCACTAGAAGGTTTACAGTACAGCAACTAAAACAGCCTATTTTGATGTGAGACTAAATCAATAGGATCTGAACTGAGCAAACATGGAGCTGTCTGCTAAAAGGAACACAAATAGATCTTTAGAATCAAATGTAGTGCACATAGTAAAATCCAGTGCTACAAATACAGACCAAGAAATACTGAGGAAACTTTGAGGAAACCTTCAGCCTATATTTCTGTCAGAATTCTCTCAAGCATAGAAGCAGCTACAGACATGGCAACTAATACACGAATATAACAATTGCTTTTCTATATGGAACTCAGAAGAAGACATTTACAGGAAAAAGTCTAAAGTTCATTCAAAGTGGAAAGGAGAAGATTGTGTGCAAACTGCAGATAAAAACAGGCTTTCAGAATGCAGAATGAAAAATCAAATCTAATGCTGCTTTCAAAAGGATTTAAGAAAGACAAGGCTGATCCCTGCCTATACTTGAAATTTAAAAGTAAAATCATTAGCTTACGCTAATGATTTTAAAAATTAAGAACTCTCCTCACCCCGGAACAGATTATGAAAAAAGTGAGTCTGCACAGTAGGATTGGGCTTGCATAATGGACTAATCCATTGCAAGAGGAAAATAATATACTGAAGAACCTTGCCATTAAAATTCCATCTAACTTATCCCTGATGTATTGACCTTCTGTCTGCAAAGTTTCAACTGCAACGAATGGATTGGAATATACTTGGCTAACATCTGCAACATATTCTCACAATTAAAAAGGATTTACAACAAAATGCAGCTCTATTGTATACTCCTCTTCCAGGACATTCCTCCCTCCTAGTTTTCTTTCTATGTATGTCTGAGTATTTCTAATAAGTAGTCAGCATGCAGACAGCACCCACAGAGATGACGAGAGAGTTGCTGGGGTTTTTTTTGATATACTTTTTTTCTCCTAACTATTTTTGCTAACTGGGTTTCCTCAAGCCTGCTAATAAGAAGCTCATTTAAGAACTTCATGTTAATGTAATCTAGCATTTCATTCTTACAGAAACAAGCCAGATGCCTTTGAAAATCGTAAAATAGTATACAGGGTAGTGCCGCTTTCCTCCTACTCACGTTCTGTAGCAACGCAGCTTTATGTTGTCCCTGATACTGGAGACAATATGTGACCGTGGTTTGGATCTATCTACCAAACCTTCTTCAAAATACTTTTCTATATCAGTGATTATTTCTGTATTTTTATACTGTTATTTTGATATTTCCCACTTAATACTTGGGCTGCATGTAGACTAGTGCTTACGGAATTGCCATTGTTGTCACTATATGGGCTCCATAAAATTAAATCCAAGTTAGTTGCCTCTCAAGTTGTAAGGATCCACTAAAGATAGAGCAAATACTGTTTAATGTTATATATCCATACTTAATTATTTAAAGATATTTGGAGAAATTGAGTCACTGTTAATATGTAAGAAGCTAGAAGACTGAATCCTAATCTCACTTTCTCCAAGACATTTCAATCTGTCATAAATAGAAAATGGTTTCATTCTTTAAGAGTGTGTAATTGTCAAATGAACTTGATTTTATTATCTCGTCACAACAGCGTGAAGTCACCGCTGCCAGTTCTTCAGCTAATGTTGCCTTCATACACACTTTCTTCTCAAGAACTTAGGATATTGTATAGTTGCAGTAGCTGTGTGTATTCAGCAGTGTGGCCTTTTGCAAGTGGCAGATGAAAATTTTGTCAGTGTGCATATTTTCTAAATGTCTTCTAGGAATTTTTGGTCTTGCATTCAGTGGGCCGATAACAAGGACCCACTACGGCTGGTATATTATGTAATGTAATGTAATGTAATGTAATGTGAGATTCACTAAAATTCTGGATGTATTGGCCTGAAATAAGAGTTATACTATATGTAGTATATGTAGTAGTACTTAATGCATATCTCATTCTCTTGCTACATCTAAGTGCCACGTCTCCTTGCCACGTTCACATTTGCTGGATGAACACACAGAGATCTAAAACTGCTGAATCTAACTTCTCTTCCTTGCATAACATGACAGTTTAAACAAGGATAGGATGTCAGCTCAGCCCAGCACAGAACAAAGTCCCTGGAACATGTTTACACATGGGGGCCCATTACAGCTTGGAAACTTAGGGGATTTTTGCTGAAACCACATATTGAATTCCAGGAATTGTTTGCTGAACCAATATCAATGTCCATGATGAATTCATAGTGTGCAAAGGAATTATGCCAAATGAATAATGTGCTGATCATGTATAAAATTCTGTATAAATACACCTTCATATGCAATAAAACTTTGTCTCCATTGGTCAGACTCTTGGTCTGACCCTTGGGCACCCTTCTGCGCAAAAGTATTGATCTGGTACAATAAAGTAGACTGGTATAGTTACTTATTTGCATCTGTTTCTCTCTGTTCAGTCTGTTTTATTTTATGGTGTTTTTCTTGAAACTCACACATGGATCAATCTCTTGGCACCCACTTGGCTCTCGGAGGCCTCTAATTTGGCCCATGAGTGCTCAGAGATCGATGCCCCGAAGCCTTTTCTTTACCAAAAACTCCATATTTCAATATTCCTGACTTCCGGCAGATGTGGTGGCAAGGCAGCGGACTTGGGAGGCTCCCAAGCCGAACTGCCCGACAGCTTGCAGATCAGGTCAGTTCTAATTCAGAAGCCAATTCTAAAGTTGCCTTGAAGAGGCAACAAAGAGAGGGGATGTTCCACAGTCCTGGGAGAGTTAGAGACTGTCCTGAGACTGAGAGGGGACCCCTCAGAAGACCTGCAATGCTGGGCTGCGATCATTGCAGCATTTAGCTGCAGATGAGCTGCAAAGCAGAAATGAAGAGGCTTGAAAGCAAGCCGCCAAAACAAGTCACAAATCAACATCTAGTCACCTGGGTGAGATACTAAAATCCTACTCCAAGAAGACTATTCTACCTGATTAAAAAGACCTAATGCCTGAAAGAAGGGGAAAATGGCAACTGAAAACGGAATGGGCTATTTATAAAAAAGGAAAGAAAATATCAGACTGAAATAAAGAGTCTAGAAAGGTGAAAATAACTTTTTACTTATACTGGAATTTAAAAGATATTATTTCCATATCATGAGACTGGGAAAATTCCAAAGGTGTTGGTGGATGCTTTTTATAGAAATTAAACCTAGTGGTGAAGTGAAAGTTGGAGAAAGCCTGACCTTGAGAGTGCAGCTGGGAATTGTTTATTGAGGCAAGAAAGGAAATATTTGGACTTACATAGAAATGAAACTCTAAAACATGCTGTAAAGCAAGGGAAGTATTAAGAAGGACTGCTACAAAAATAATAATGGCAATACAAATGGCAAAACATATACAGGAGATGTTAATGACCTTTATGAAGTCACAAGAAGCTAATTTCAAAGAGATTTTTAAAAAAACTGAATGACAGATGTATGCTAAAGCCAAAAGGAAAAAAACGGAATTAAAGAAAAGTTAGATGATTGCAGTACGGATGATAACTACACTGACAAATTGGAAAGAACAGAAGAAAAACGGCAGGTTGTTGGACATGTAATTACACTTCAGAATAAAAAATTGAATTATCACCCAAAACCTCTAAGGATGATCAAAAAAATGACTTGAAAAAGAGAGTACTAACCACCCCAATGAGCGCAATGATAAGTGCAGCTGAACAAAGAAGCAAGCAAAGAGAAGGAATGTACAAACCAGTTTGAAAGAAATATAAGTTCCCAACAGAAAGATCTGAGGGAGCTTAGAGGAAAATAAGAAAGGAGAAGAGGAGGAGATTGGGAGATACAGACGCAACATTGGAGAAAAAAGAGAGCCAGATGTGGACAATATGGAAAAAATTTGGACTGATCAGAATATTGTAAATGAGGAGTTGAACATGAAATACAGAATCTTATTGACAAATAGCGCATAAGTTATCAATTAAATAACCAAAAATGCTTTATATATTAAAATGGTAAGTTTGATTTCGTAGTGATTTATATAGAATGTTTTACAAAAAGAGAATCTCTATAATGTTTAAGATGTTTCAATATGGATGTGATGTTTAAAATAGGTTTAACAGAAAAATGATTAATTGCCAAGAATAAATTCGCTATTGTGTTGTGATACACAGAGTGATTTACAGATAAGCATATTGTAAATGAGGAATTGAATATGAAAGCTAGAATTACATTGACAAATTAGGATATTAGTAAGTAATTACATGATTAAAAATGGCAGATAGTATAAAATGATAAGTTGGATACTATGTAGTGATTTATATTGGATGTTTTATAAAAGGAGAAGACACCTAAGGCTTAAATGACAAACTTGTTACTGTGTTGTGATGCTCAGAAGGGATCAACAGAATTGAATATAAAAGGAGAATACAGTTAATGTTTAAGACGTTCTATGAATTTGAGATTGTTGCACCTGAGGACATGGACAGGATCCTGGGACGACTGAAGGCAACCATCTGTCTGCAAGCAAGAACTGGTGGGACCATCAGATAGACAAAGTCACTGAAAATGAAGAAGTTAAACTGCTCTG
>JANHFO010033458.1:0-11084 GCA_032468095.1 Pareas carinatus | reverse complement strand
AGGTAACAATACCAGCTGGGAAACTAGAATATATTCTCCGGTATAATTAAGCTTGTGTGCAAATACAACTAGAAGATGAAGGAATTCTCCCGCCATGATATACTTAGTAAAGGCAGTCCTTGACTTAAAACAGTTTGCCTAGTAACCGTTCAAAGTTTCAACAGCCCTGAAAAAAAGGGACTTATGAGCATTTTCCATAGTTACGACCTTGGAAACATCCCCAGGGTCACAGGATCCAAAATCAGATGCTTGGCAATGGGTTCACACTTACAACTGTTGCAGCGTCCTGGGGTCATGTGATCCCCTTTGACGACCTTCCAAGAGGCAAAGTCAATGGTATTCACTTAACAACTGTGCAACTAACGACTGTAAGGATTCACTTAGCAATTGTGGCAAGAAAGGTTGTAAAATGGGGCAAAGTTCACTTCACAACTGTCTCACTTGCCCACAAATCTTGGGCTCAGTTTTGGTAATAAGTCGAAGACTACCTGTAAAGAATATTTCATTCTATTCCCTTCCCTTCCCTTCCATTCTATTCTACATTTGTTCTATTTTACCTTTATTCCATTTCATTATACATTCTATTCTATTCTATTCTATTCTATTCTATTCTACATTCTATTTTATTCTACATTTGTTCTATTCCATTCCATCCCATTTTACATTCTATTCTATTCTATTTATTCTAGTCTAGTCTAGTCTTTATATTCTATATTCAATTCCACATTCTAAGGGGCACAATTTGTTCAACAATGAATGGTTGTAAAATGGGGCAGAACCTACTTTTATTAAGTAGGTTCTGCCCCATTTTACAACCATTCATTGTAAATGTCAATGTCTCACTCAACCATAAAACATTTGGGCTCAATTGTGGCCGTAGGTTGAGGACTACCTGAATTCTCATCTTCTTTGCAAGGTCTATCGAAGTATTTAAGGTAAAAGAATCCACACTTCTTTAGCTTGCTATTCAGACAGTCTGAAGTTGTCTGTTTTTTGCTGAAATCAAGACATCCGACCGCTCCAAAATGCCCCCAATCTACAAAGGAAATTGTTCAGAACAGTGGAGGAAGCTGGTCTTGGCCAATCCACAACAGCACCTGATATCTGGCATCATCTTGAAAAGGTTTGCACTCCTCCTCTTCATGATCTGCTCTGCGGCCTCTCCTGGGATTGACAGTCAAGAGTGGTTTGGAATTCCTCCGTTGTTTTCTTTGTGGAGAATGGGATGGTTGTCCTACGAACGGCAGGCATTTCACCTTTTCTCCAAATAAGGTGAGGTGTTTCCCAACCTTAGCACCTGTAAGAGTCCACGCTTATCCAGCTTGCTACTCAGAGTGCCTGGATTTGTCAAATGTTTTGTTGAAACCAAAGATACATGGGCAATTCCGAAAAAAACTTCTGTTATGTCCTGACCCGCCAGTGCGGGAAAACCAGATGTGCAGATTGGGGGACCGACCTGGCCAACCGCGATGCCAGGGCATGAGCAGCGTGGGAAAACCCCAAGCACCTATTTGGCGCACTGCGAAGCGCAGGAACGGGGTCCTATGGGACTGAGAGCTGCAGCAGAAGCTCTTCACAAAGGGGAACATCTCCTTCAGGGACGCCCTCAAGAAGGTGATGGGCCACGACGCAGCCAGACATGCCGTCCGGGTCATGTGGCCGAGCGCCGACACATAGGCCCCCATGCCAGTGTATCCTGGATCCGCAGCCACCACCAAGGACACCGAATCCAAGGTCAAGGAAGTTGACTGGCTCAGGAGTGCCCAATTGAGGAACAAGCCATCCAGGCAGAAGAGTGATCCGTGCCCCGGGTGTGAGGGAGCACACCAGAAGACAGTCTGCCATTTCTGCAATGCTGACTGCCAGGCGTGTGGCAAGTGCGGATACATCACAGCTGTCTGCTGAAGAAGGCGGCCGACAGCTTCGTTAACTGAGCTTAGCAAAGGGACGGGGGCCCCAGGTCCATGGCAAATAAACCAGTGCTCATCCACCAGCCGCCCATTTAAGGCAGGTTCACCCAGGGCACTGAAGGAGAAGCTGAGGCCGAGGGTCAAATTACAGGGTGTCCCGTGCATGATGGAGCTGGACACGGGGTCTGCTCTGTCAATCATCTTCACACTCATGATGCAACACGTGTGGGGTGGGGGGTAGACAGGCGATACTACAGTGAATCCTGGTGCTGACCGATTTCCAGAACAGGCGGGTAAGGGTGCGAGGCGAGGCGAGCCTGCTAGTACAGTTCAAGGGGTTTGAAGGTGTCAGAGCACCCCTGGCTTGTAACCAGTGTTGGCCACAAAGCAGATTTCTTGGTTACAAGAATGGTGCACAGAACAGAAGTGTCTGCACTAGAGAAGTAGCAGTGTAACACAAGCACCTTTTTGACACTTTTGTTAAGTGAATCTGGCTTCTTCCTTGACTTTGCCTGTCAGAAGGTCCAAAAGGGAGATGATGTGAAACACACACACACCCGGAATACGAGTCTGAATTTTGATCATGGGATGCTGCAATGGTTACAAGTGCCAAAAACGGATATACGTGCCATTGTTACTTCAAGCGATCACCAAACGAATCGTTATAAGTCAAGGTCTACCTGCATTAAGGGGCTATTTGGCATTTCGCACCCAGTTAAATCACGACTTGAAGACTTTGTTTTTAAACAGCATTTTTATTAAGAAATCAAAATGTTAATAAATCCAGTTGTAGCCATATATGCGTCCTCAACACATCAAAGCAACACAGATTTTTGTCACACACACACCGAGCGCTCAACGGTATCTGCTATAATAAATAACATTCTCGTATGCTGAAGGTACCTATACATTTTATTTTTTTTAAAAAAGAGAAAAAACAAAGTATACCCTTGCATCATCTCATAAATAGAGCCACGGGGTGGGGGGAAACCACAAATTAAAAGTTCACATTGTGCACGTCCATTGGTGCAAAATACAAGGAAATTCGTTTTCTTAAACGCTGGTCTTCCGAGAAGTCATTTGAACAATTAATCTCTTAATATGCAATTTGAGAAGAATATCAAATTGCATATTCATCCCACAGACCCGGATACTAAAAGTGGTGCAAACATCAGGGTTGGTGGGAGGGTGAGGGGTTTGCACACAAGTGTGTAAAAAACAACTGTGGCTCTCCCACACTTGCATTCTTGGCACACTGTTTTGCATTCAATGCCCCCTCTGGTCATTAAACTCGGTGTGTTTAGAGGTTGGAGACCTCAAAGCATTTGCTCATATATCCAATTGTCTGCTTCAAAAATTAGCTGTATTTTGGGAAAGTCTTGAAGTGCAAAACACAAAACAAAACCCTGGGTTTTCAAGCAGGGGTATTCCACTTTAAGACTGAGGAATTCTGGGAGTTGAAGTCCACAAGTCTTAAATCTGCACGCTTAGACACCTCTGCTTTAAAATCAAGGCTGTCTGAAATCTTGCTGAATGCTCTAATTAATTAGAGCCATTAATTGTCTACCTGTCAAAGCTGAACCTCCTTTTTAGGAAACCAACTGTAGAAAATAACATCTTTTAAGCCCGATTTAAACCAGAGCAAATTACACAAGCATTAGCATTAATTGGTTAATGCTAACCAAAGAGGAGGTAGCGTTTTCATTGCAATTTGTCTTCTTTAATGGAGGGGATGAACGACTAAAGCAGGGATTGTAGAAAACTGAAAACAGCAAGTTTTGAAGAAAACAAAATATCAGCTATCAAAGTCAAAAGGCAAACAAACGTTCTTGAAATAACTGTGTTGCACAAACCACATACTTTAACCAAGTCAGCCGATACAATCAATTCCCAGACTGGCTTGATTAGGCTTAGCCTTAGTTAATTTTTTTTGTGGGGAGGGGTTCTTATAGGGATGGGTGGCCCCAATTTTTATCTCAAGGAATGCTTTGCTTATTTGCAACACTTCTCAAAAAAAAATAATACAAAGCTGATCTGCTTTTATTGCCACCTGTCTAAATAAAATATGTGCAATCCTCCTGTGGGACAGTTAGGTTTAAATTCAATTTTTCCTCCAGCCAGTATTTCTTCAACGGGGGTAGAAATCACATCTCTATCAGCAAATTTTGGTTTACCACATTCCTCAGCCTTGGCAGCTTGAAACTGGGTGGACTTCAGCTCCCAGAATTCCCCAGTCAGTTAGGCTATGCCGGCTAGGGCATTCTGGGAGTTGAAGTTCACAAATCTTAAAATATCCCTGAGAATGGCTCACTTCAGCATGCCAAAGTGACAGGCTCAAGCAGTTGGGAATTTTAAGAAACTCCCAGAAACCCTCAGCCAGCAGCTTGGCTGAGGGAATTCTGGGAGTTGAAGTCCACAAAACTCTCAGGAGGGCAAGAAGGGAGTTGACAACTGACATCAGCAAAAAGGGTAGCTCCTTACTGGGAGAGTCCTTTAAGGTGGAAGGGGGGGAATTAAATTAAAAGGGAACCTAAAGTTACCCCTTCCCCATTCTTAGCCTTAAATCTCCCTCCCCCCCCCCAATTCTACAACTAAATCTCAGGTGTTTTGAAGCCAGTTTCTTGCCAAAAATGCCCTGGGAAGCATAGGAGAGGGAGTCATTTTGTCATTGCAGGCAACAACACCCCCCCATTGTTGCAATTTCAGCCAGGCCACTCCTCTGCCCCCCCCACTCATCCATCCTTGCAATGTCTCCAAGCTCGCCCCTCTGACCCCCAACCCAATCCATCTTCTAGCCAGGCGCTGTCAGTTCTGCTGCCGTTTCTTGTGAAACTCCTTTCACAAGACCGGGGAAACGCCTAGACATTTTCGGGCACGCCTCAGCCATGAAACTCTGGGTTTGTTAACCTGCGACACAATGTCCTTCTTTGTGCCCAGGTGTTTCTTTTTCCCCCTCTGCCAACCCAGGCCCCTGTTTTGAGTCAGGGCCAGGCAGAGGAAGTGTTTATCAGCTTTCGCCCTTCGCTTGGCGACTGCCTTTCGGGAGCCTGGGTTTATTTGCAGGGGGCGCCTCGGTGGAAGGGGACAGAACAGCCCAAGCTCCTTGTCCTGGAAGCGGGACGGCCCCGCTTGACTACGTGGGATTCTACCTCTGGAGCAAGCAGGGATTGGGACCCCTCTGAGAAGCAGCCCAGCCGCAGAGCACCCAGGGTTTCATTCAACGACCAATGCAGTCATTCTGGATTTTGATGTCTCCAGGAACACCAGGGTTGACCGTGGTGGAATGGGACACTTCACCACGGCCAACTTGCCGTGGGACAATTTGACAATTCAGTTGAAGTATTTAAAATAAACTAAATACATATATATATTTAATGGTTACCCTTCACACTGCATTCTCTCCCTCCTTTTTGCATCCGTTCTTGAATGGTTCTGTTCACCAATTCTTTGAGATTGGTGTAACTCTTGTCCCACGGCAAGTTGGCCATAGTGAGTTGACTGTGGTGAGGAGCCTAATCCAATTGGCCGCGGCGAGTTGGCGGTGGCAAGGGGCCTAATCCAATTGGCCAAGGCGAGTTGGCTGTGATGAGGGGCCTAATCCAATCGGTCGAGGCGAGTTGGTCATGGCGAGGGTCCTAATCCAATTGGCTGAAGCAAGTTGGTCGTGTCGAATTGGCATAGACCCCATTGGTTTGGGAGCACACTCCTACAAGATACTATGACATGCAATGTACGAAATACAGTGTACGAAATGATTGGTCCACAGAAAGAGAGGGGGAAACACGGCCTAGAGCAAAACAAGGGCACCTAGAGATTTTATCAATGGAAGAGATCTAAGTCACTGTACCTTATTTTTGTTTTCAACAAAATAAATGCAACAAAGCATAGAGCAGGGGTCCCCAGCCCCTGGGTCGTGGCCCAGTACCGGACTGCAACCCGTTCAGAACAAGATTGTGCAACTGTATGAGCAGCAGACACACACGCCCACCTCTTACACAAATGCAGCTGCGCACATGGAACCAACCCTCTCTCCCCTCCTCCCACCACCACCACCACCACCACCACCACGAGTCCGCAGAGCTGGAAAGGCTGGGGACGGCTAGTATAGAGCGAAATCTGGCAGGAGGACATCTCAATCTTTCTTTAATATTTAAAAAGAAACACACGGAATGCAATTAGGTTTTTCTAAGTGTGCAGAGATTGGAGTGACAGTTTCTCTGTCGAGAGGGGTGGGGGCATAGCTGGCAAGGCGGTGATTCCCCCACAAAGAAAAATGATCTCTGTGCTAAGAAACAAATCTACACAACACACTATCTGGGGATGACTCCGCCAAATGCTCGTTGGGATCTTGATTATCAATGTCTTCCCCAAACAGATTTTTTTCCCCATTCAGCTTTGGTAACACACACATAGATTCTCTCTCTCTCACACACACACACACACTCCCCCTCTCTAAGCTAGAAATAAATGCCTTAGCTTTAGGACCAGCCTCCAGCTGTAAAGCATACCACAAAAGAGCACAAATAAAGGAAGGTGTGACTGCCCAAAGTAGGGTAATCATCCTTCATCATCTGACTGCCCAAGGTGGGGTAATCATCCTTCATCACTCCAATAGTCAAATCTTTCTATGGCCATCGACTCTCCCATCTCTTCGAGTCCTTTTTTGTATCCTTCAAAAGCCCACACAGGAGAACAAATAAAATCTGACTAAAAAAAGACCCCCGTTTTCCCATTTTTATCAACAAGTCTTCCCTCCTCACTAACACCATTAGCCAATGTCATCCTGTTTTCTTTCAACTTCATTTGGAAAAAAAATTGGAGAATTTCCCCCGGATCTTTGGGTCTCTGGTGACTTTCTTCTTTGACCCAAAAATTGGGTGAGTTAAAGGATGTTGGCTTTCTGGGAGCAGGACAAATGTTTATGGACCAGATCCCACATGGTGAGCAAATCGTGAGGATGTAGTTTATGCACCACTAACATGCTTTTATAGAAACAGGGTTCTCGGTTCATTTTGCTGTTCTTGTTTTTCACAAGGCCAAAGGTTTTGAAGCCGATGTGAGCTACAGGCGTCACCCTGAGGTCCTCCAGACACATTCCCAGGTAGACGTCATCAATGGGGTACAGCTCCAGGTTCTCCGAGGCTTTGTGGATGCGCCTGGCCAAGGGGCCATCCATCACAAAGCCTCCTCCGCCGGCATAGGGTGGGTAATAGGTCTTTCTGTACAATGCGTTGGGGATGTAGTATTTGTTCTCCTTCTTGCGGATGGGCTTGGCCTTGAACAGGACGTCACCCACAAAGAGGTTCCCTCCTTTTTGATCCTTGAGGAACTCCAAGATATTCTTGGGACTCATGAAAACGTCATCGTCCCCCTTGAAGATGTACCGGACGTGGTCACAGTAGATGTTGAACCACTTGAGGAAATGGACTTCCTTCAAGGTGAGGTTGAAAAAGGTGTCTAAGAAGTCCCACTGCAAGATGTCCCCATAGATCCGATCCTCATATTCCAGCAGTTTCTGGTAGTTGAACCGCTCTTCTTCTTTGGAGGCAATGCCCAACAGAAAGAGAGTCTTGATTTTTTGGCCGTCCAACACACGTTCTTGACCCCACGTCCTACGGATGGCTTCTCGTCGATCGTGCTGCGTGATGATGGACTTCACCACAATCAGCAGGTCTATCTCATCACTGCACTTCTCTGGGTGGTTGATGAGCATGGGGAAATACCGACAGTGACGATAAAAGAGGAACTGCTGGAAATGGGGTTCCAGGTTTCTGAACCACTCCTCCTTGGTAAAGTTTAGGTTCGCCGTGCAGTTGCTGGCCGCAACATCCCAGGATGCCGCTACCTTCTTAGTGGCTTTCAAGGTCGGAGGAATGTGGACCTCCCTTTTCCAGAAGTTGTTGGCAAGCGGCAGGACTTCATTCCTCTTCTGAGTTTTGAGCGGCTCTTGGGACGACGCAGATTTCTGCGACTGCCGTTGAAAGAGCTGGTTAGGGACGGAACCCTTCTGCAACAGCATCACGGTGACTATCAGCGCGAAGGAGAGAAAGACGGTTTTGTAGACGGTCTTCTTCCTGGTATGAGGAAAACAGAGAGAAAAGAGTCAAGGAAAACATCTGCCCCAAATAATCATGGCAAAACTGCATACAGATGGAAATTGAACAACTACCGCTTGACCGGTGCGGCTGGAACAATCTTGAACTGAACACAATCAAACCTATAGAATTGATAGTCGGTTTCAGGAGAAGACCTTCCTAACTAACTTGCACAACACTGTTAATGAGGAAGGTGTTTCGTGACATGATGAAATGTGTTTTGTGATATGACGATTGTACTTTGTAACATGACGACATGATGAATGTACTTTATGATTGTGATTGTATTTATGATTAAGATCACGGTTTGTCAATTGCAGCTTATATGTACATGACAAGATGAATGTACTTTATGATTATGAATGTATCTTATGTTTATGTACTTTATGATTATGAATGTATATTATTTATTTGTTTAAATTTATATACCGCCCTTCTCCCGAAGGACTCATTATGATTGTAATCACAGTTTGCTTGTTAATTGTATGTATGTAGGTATAGAGCATGTACACCGGAGACAAAGTCCTTGTGTGTCCAGACACACTTGGCCAATGAATTCTGATTCTGATTCTATACTTTTTTCTTGTAACCTAAAATTCCATCCTCCCTCTTTACAGCTACATCAGACCAGTGCACATATCCACACACAAACCCAACATAATGGGAGAAGAGAAACACACATTTAAAGCTGCAATATTTATACACCCGCCTAGTTTGACTTTCATAGATATTGGGACATATAGACGATATACATACGTATGTATACACCTTGATCAATACCTGGAGAAAAGTGCAATACACAAAGAAATAACAAATTCTTTCATTACGCAGAAGAAAATATAGACACGGCCTTTGGGCAATGTGAAATAACTCCTGAAGCCAGGCTCTCTGTGCTTCTCTCATGTTGTTCATTCCTTTCAACCCAACAAACTGTTGGAAATACTATTTTTTAAACTTGGGCCTAGGGAATGACATGATTAAAAAAACCAAACAAGATCAAGTTTGAAAGTGGCATATGAATCAAAATACTACTAGTAAAAATCTAGCAATGTATTCTTATGAGAGGGATCACTGGACAGTGGCTCAGAATCTGCCTTGATTCTGGTTTATCTGATGTACTGTTACTTGGTGAAGCAGTCTGTCTCCATACATCTATTTATCTTTGTCTTGTGATCTTCAGAAAGCTTTTTGTAAAGCTGCATTGGCTTCTTCTGCGGTCCTCCATTGTTTTATCTTGTTGGATTCCTCCCCCTTCCTGGAATTCTTTACTGCTGTACTTTTATTACCCCATTTTTAAGAACCTTCATTATCTTAAACTTTTTTTCCTCTTAACTTTTTCTGCTGTGGAATTCTATTTATCTTTGTTCTGGGATAACTAAAATCTACTTTTTAAGAAAAGGGCTCAAGATATAAAAGATTTTGTCACTTGCCTTTCAAGAACAAATGAAGAAAAAAAGACTCTTATCAGCTGTTCAGGCCGGTCACTATGAAGACTACGTGTGACTTCAAGTAAACATGAATTAATGTGGAATGGGAAACTCATGACATTCAAGATATGCTTTGCCGGATTAAAAACTTCAAATAACTCCAACCATTTTGGCCAGTGGTAATGTAGTTTAATATGGGAGTTTATGTCCCATGCTAACTATCAAGCAAAATTTGTAATTTCTACAGGCTCTTGCCAATAAAACATTAAAACCTGAAGTTCCTTAGGAGAGAGGCTTTCAACCTGGGGTCCATGAACTCCTTGGGGTCATGGCAGGTTGCCAAGGAGTCCGCAGTCAGGTCAAGAAAAATTTGGAAAAATATACACAAATTGTCGATTGATAATTAGTTGAATTTGTGGGATTGGGGATCCGCCATGTAGCAACGGCATGTTTTGGGATCCGCAGCTTGAAAAAGGTTGAAAACCTCTGCTCTAGAAAATGGCACCACCTCAGGGTGACACCCAAGGAAACCAGGATGATTGTGTTTCCTGAATGAATGAATGTTTTTTTTTCCAAGTAAATGAGTCATATTGCTACATTAATGGATTTTTGAACCCTGAGTGTCAGTAGGAAATATGATTTGATAATAAAACTCTTATAGTGATTAACCACTATAAATACCAGAGACGCCTTGGCACATTTATTGCCAAATACCAGTTGCTTGATTTATAGTGTTCTTTGTTCGTTTTTCACGATATCTACATTTTCATGAGTATCTAGTATGTGAAATAATTAACTAATGGCTGTACAGTGTTATTGCACTATACATAATTTTCTTTTAATGCTGCCGCAATGGAAGTGAGGAGGGCAATACCATCTGCTGGTATAATTGATAGAAGAAATTATTTTTATCTTCACGTTTCTGGTGTGACTGCTGCAAGCTGCCCATTTCTCAAGTGTTATTTTTAAGACCATCAGATACAATTGCAAAAAAAAGGGTTCTGTATGGATTGTGAATGAAAATGAGAACAATGAAGAAAACAATGAGAAAAAATTATGGTGCTTCTTTGATTAGGAAAAAAGTATTTTAGTTACTAATTGAAACTCTAAAGCCTACTAAACTATTGTGTATGGTTTCTCTCAAGTTTCTTGGAAAAAACAAGTTTTGTTGTTTTTACCAGATGCAATATACTTTTTTTGCCCTTGAATCAGTGTTGACTTGAGTGATGACTAATCCCTGCATTCTTGGCAATATTTTTGGACGTGGTTTACCATTTCCTTCTTTCTAGGACTGAGAGAGCATGACTGGCCCAAGGTCACTCAGCTGGTTTTGTGTGTCAAGGTCTCTGATTTCTAGTCAAGTACCTTAACCATGACACCAGATTTATTTTCTAGGTGCCTACTTAAAACCTTTTAAAAACTTTATCTAGAGTACTCCGATTTAAAATGAAATAGCTGGAGAAGCAGAAACATTGCTAAAGTGGCCCCTAATATACTACACTATATAAGCCTCTATAGGTAATGGCCAGGACTTTGAATAGGGCCTGGAAACTAGTGTTGCACCCCTGGCTCTGTCTCCTTATAACTCCTCGGACTTTGATGATACACATTCTTTGTTACACAGGATCCCAACTCTGGGCGCTGCGAGAGTG
>JANHFO010033366.1:1215-11347 GCA_032468095.1 Pareas carinatus | reverse complement strand
GTTCCAAAGAAGAAAATGGGTGCTTTTGTACACATGTAAAATGCTTTTCCCTTATCATAGCCAAAACCACTGCCAAACTTTGAGATAATATACAAATCTTTAGTAGAAAGTTACAGGCCTAAAACCCAGCAAGTGATCTTGTCAACAGGAAGTTAGCCTTGTCAGTTTCCCCAAGTATTCTTTCATCTTAGTTCTAACTCTGTAAAACAGAAACAGTGCAAGTTGTTGAGAATGCTGTAAAGATGACATATTTACATTGCAACTGCCACAACTAAGAGAGAGAGAGAAGATGATTTATTTCAAATTTCACTGGTAAATGCATATTTTGAAATTCTTAGAACTAGGATTCCTTGACTAGGGAATTCATCACTTTTTAAAGTAAACCCTATCTGTTAAGATCTCAACAGTGTGTGTTGGAATCTTCTTGCATTTCTAAGATCAAATAGACTGGAGGAGAGGGAGAGAAGTCATTCAGACTACATGGCAGTGATGATGGGGTCCACCTTTGTCCTCCAGGTCACTTTCAGACAGGCTAATGGAAATAGGTCCTTCCCTACCAGCAGCCCTTCTCATCAATCTGGGTACTTATTTAAATAAACTCTCCATTCCTTGTGAACTTGATTCTCATCTCCCGAAACGAAAGCAATTGTCTGTTTGAAGAGGCACATGAACCCGATTCTGGAAGGCCATGTTATGATCTTGACGTTGTCACATCTGCGGAAGGTTAAAGCCGTTTTCTTCCCGCAAAGGCTTTTGACTGGTAAATCGAAATAATTTTCTCCCGGAAGTCTGCCTTTATTCCACAATTTAATTCTTTCCGCCCATTTTGTGGCTTGATTTTCTTTTACTCGATTTTTCAGTTGACAGGAGATTATTTCGGGGTCAGAGTTAAAATTTAATTGTCCCAGGTACCCCTAAGCACCGGGAGTGGGGGGGGAGACCCCTTGTCTCTGATCTCCGGCTGCCCAACGCTTTTCAACAAAGAGCTGTGCAGTTACATTTGGAGAAAAAGAGAGGGGAGCGGGAGAGAGAGAAAGAGAGAGAAGCGTGTGAAATGAAAAAAGGAGTGGAAAAAAGAATAGCAAAAGGTGAAAGGAAAGGAAAGGCAAAGAAAAGGAAAAGGAAAGACGAACAATAAAGAAAGGGGGCAGGTAAAGGAAAACCTAAAGAACAACTAGGGGAACAATGAGAGTGGAGGAAAATAATCTGACAGCCGGATTCATAGAACATCCCTCATAAACACACAGTAAACCTCAAACTAAAGGTGGCTATGTATGTTCTGAATGCCCTGTCAAACCAGAAACCGGATTAATTGGCTGAACCTTGTTTCAGTTACAAGTGCCTCCGAATTGTATGGGAATTGTTCTCCTATGAATATATAACAAGCATCCTGGGGCACTGCAGAGAAGACAATCGCTGCCCCGGGAGCCGCAGAAGTCTGGGGTCCCTCTCCCCCGCTCTTTTTTGCAACCTGAAACCACCGCAGGCATAAACACCTTCCCGAACAGAGAGCGCATTCTTTAGTTTTGCAGCGACTCACGCCATTCTGTTAGCCTGTTTCCTCCGGACGCGCTGAACCCAGCCCACACAGTAAATGAATTTGCACGATTATGGGAGTTCCTATTTTAACATGTTGTGAGAATTGGCTTGGCTGGGTCGTTGCAGCAAACCATCGCCTTCAACCACCTCATGGTAGATTTGTTTGCTCTGGTTCCTTATGTGAAAACAGGAATTCCAGTTATCTGGGATAGGAACCGGGTGAATTCAGTTTGTCCGTCAACTTTCCTGTCCTGTAAAGTCGCCCTACTGGGTTAGGTCTTGATTCAGTTCATACCCGAGAGGCATGTCCTGCAACCCTCAGTCTCTCTCGGGGGACTAATGGTTGGAAGGCACGGGAAGGAAGGGGCAAAGACCCGAGGATTGGACAACTCCTGGGGCTGCGGAGGAGCTCCCAAGCCTAGCCTTCAGGTGGATCGGGAGGATCAAGGTGGCGGCTGGCCAGCCTTTGCTTCTTTCTGCAGGAAAGGCAGCGCTCCCTCGTCGTCGGGACTCCCCTCCAGCAACCCCCTCGACTTGCTTTGCCTGGTCCGACACAAAACGTCCGAGGGGCCATCTTGCGCATGCGCAATGCATCACCGCCGCCTGTCTGATCGGTCCTTATTTGAGTCCTCAAGCCGTCAAATTAGAAAATAGTCGGAAGGGTTGGGAGCCGACGCGGGAAGGCTTGGGGTCGGCAGAACGGCAAAGTGGCCGATGCAGGGGGACCGAGACGACCAGATTACAGTAGCTGTCATGTTATTTTTAACTTCTTGGTTGCTGTTTGACTGGTGGCATTTTTGCCTTCCCCAAATTGTGCCTTCCTGTTTCTCTTAAACCATAAAATGAACTCGGATTCGAGGGCTTCGACAAAAAGCATCGCAAAAGACATCAAAATCCACAAAGAGAAACAAAAGCTCAATTAGTTATAAGTTGACTTTTCCCAGGAAGAAACCGCAAAAGATAAGTTTTTGAATTCAAACCAAACGCACAACCAAACAGCGACAGCACCAACCTTCAATCAGCTCCCCCAACCAGCAGATTACCTCCCAATGATCCTCACCTGATTGCCTTATCACAAGATCCATCATAAGTTCATCTCCCTACTCGATCCACCCTTGACCCCTCACAAACCCTCCCACAAGGTGACCAGCCCATCACAACACCTACTAACCACACCAAGCCCTTATAAACAGAACAATAACACTGACATCCCCTAGAAGTCGGCTGAAGATGTTACCTAGACTGGTAACAAAACGTTCGGAAACCAACCCACAAGCTCGGAGAACGAACCTCCACCTTCGTCCTACACCCCAGCTACAGATATTCACCACTATTGCAAAGAAAAAGTCCACGATCGTCGAAATTAGTCCCTTCGATCTGAATGGGTTGCATCTAAATGCAGGATAGCAGAGAGCCTTAAATCTCCCTTGGAAACTATTTCGCCGGGCGGTGCTGCTTGCCCTTCCGGCCATAAGTTTAGCCAATTTGCTGTGCAGTACATCTCGCTACACTGCATTCAAAGCTGCGGGTCCTTGTGATCCTGGGGGTGAGCCTTCGGGGAAATGGGTCCCTCCTCCCTCGCTGAAATCCTTCAGGTTGAGGAAGGCGATTTATATTTGAGGACCAAAGGAAGCGCCATTCGAAACTTACGAGAAATGTGGTTATCTTGGAAGCTGATTTTAGTCGTTTTTGCTTTTGGTCCAGCAGTTAGAAGTGACCCTTTGCACTCGCGTCCCCTTTCCAAAGGATGATGGTTGCAGAGCCATGTAACTTAGTGGGATTTTTTTTTATCTCCCATTTTCTCTGCTAAATTTGAAAATGAGAATTCATATCTTGCATAGGTAAATTTTAGAGCTGAGTGAAAATTTGGATGCGCAATCCTTCAATTCGATTGCAACAAAGGAAATTGGGAGGCTTTTGTGCAATGTATCACTACTTTCAGTTATAATTCTCACCCTTTGCCTCTCGAGTTAAGGACGTTAGGTATAATGGAATTAAAAGAAAAAAATTCTATCACGCCATATGGCAGAACCTTCAGAAGCGAGGCACTTTCACTTGCACTCTTACTTACAGAATAAGACTCCGAAGCTAAACATGAGGTTTATATATTCGCCGAAGAAAAGAAAGATAAATGAGGGATATCTTACTTGCCTCCGACCTCTCATTTTCACTACAAGCATTCTCTTCTATAGGGAAGAAAAGGGATACCCCTTTTTCTCCAGCGACTAACCATATTCTAAACCCCTTAGAGACTTGTTTTCAAGATGGAATTCTGGAACCCTGATTAGTACTCAAAACATGGTTTCTTTTTCCAACTATTGATGTTTAGAAATCTAGGAGAGGAAACTCTCAATATTATTCCCTCTTTGGAAGGGAAGGGAAAGGAAAGGAGCATGAGTGAACATTTCTGTGGCTTTATGGACCAATTCCTACTTAGAGGTTTACAATCCAGTCAAAGACTAGAAAGATCTCTTCCCCACATATTTTTAAAATATAAGCCATTCTTGTTTCTTTCACACCAAATCTTCAACGTGATGTGCTGACTGCTGATTCTGGGATGCAAGCTTGGATAGAATGACAGGCAGAGATTTATGTGGTTAATTCTTTCCGGCAGAGAGGAAACCGTGTTGCATTTCTTCTGCATTTCTGAAGTACTTGAGGGCACAGGGCAAGGCAAGAGTAAGATGAGTTAAGAAGTAAGCCTTGAATGAACTTGCAAGGGATTAAAAAAAAGTTGATGACTGTGTCACAGTGTTCTCAACCCCCATGAATATTGAGCTAAATACATCTTTCTGATACATGAATCCAGGACTGTCTAGTGAATAGAAGACAGAGATGTTGACTCAAATTCCTCTCAGGAAAACATTTAAAGGACTGATGTGGAGTCACTTAGACGGAGAGGCTTAAACTACCTTATAAACTGTTGCAGGATGATCCTGACATGAGCAACTTTAATTTAAGTTATTCACAAATAGATTTTGATGAGGAGATTTATTCACTGGATATTGGTTCAAACATTGTTAAAATATAATCCTGATTTGTTGAGCTTGATTTAGACAGTTTGATGAACTCAGGATATTTTCATCTACAATCTAGGTTTATTATTTGTTCCGTGCATTGTGAACATTGTGATTTGCCTATTGCAGGAACTCAAATATGGTTTATTAATAAATCAGGATTCAACTAATGTCTTAACACAGTCTATCCTCCATTACATCATAGAACTTCTGTGAGGATAAAATGTGGTGGGTGGGAGAAAAAAGCATGCTCATGTCATGAGGAAAAGGTAGATTGGGATATGAATGATTGCAATCAGCTCTAGATATAGTTCCTAATCCTGGAGAGGAAGGAGGATTTTTCCCTGTCAAGTTCCAGACCTTTGCTAAGAGAAGATCCTTCTAATTCTGCTAGGATGGTTCTGCTTTGAGGCTGCAGCCAGGCCCAGCTACTAACTAGAGGATTTCTCAAGATAAATTTCTTGGTCAAACTAAAATGAAGATTGGGGCATGCAATTCTGTGCAGATTTTTTGAAGAGTAATTCCATTGGACTCAGCATGTCTTAGTTTTGTGTTTAGAATTGGTCAGAACCAGCACCTCCTTCGTGCATTGATTATTCTTAAGATCTAGAATAAATCCATCATATTTATAGACCTATTTGTTATATTTTTAGCAGTGATCCTCTAGCACTATAATTACTCTTTCAAGAAACTTTGTCAAAATGGATATAAACCCACACACCACCTTAAGTACACCTAAAGAAAAGTGGTGTACAAGATTTGAAGCAACTCACTTAGCACATTTATAGGCCACTTATGATTAATACATTCATATTGTAGGATGGGGGATAAAAGCTGAGTATGGAAGGCTGACTGCAAGCATGTAAAATAAAATGTAAATTAAATTGAACTTTCAGGTTATCTTTCTATATTCTGAATGTTGGCTAGAGTGTTGTTCTGCTGATTCTTATATCTACTTAAAGTCCTTTTGGATCCACCAGGGCCCTTAGGGAGCTGTAAACCCTACACTTTACATCCCAGAACTCCTGGCACACAAGAAAAAGGAGATGGGGAGGGTAGAGGAAAAAGTAAGTGCAAAAATCGCTTATTAAAAACATAATTTTTAAAATGACCAATTGCTTACAACCCACAAATTATGATAAGAACTGACAAAATGATAACAGAGTGTTAATACAGTCTGACCCCACGTTTCTCTTCACCATCTGGTGACGTGTACAAGAGAGAAAGAAGGTTGGAGATGTGTCAAAAAAAGGTATTGGAAATGGGATTTAAACACCATCAGTTACAACAAACAAAACTCAAGCTCATATGTCTGGTATGTTTCCATAAGTGCCTAAAGGAAGGGTGGTCTTAAGATATGCCTATCAACCTAGCAATTCAACCTCGCCTTCTCGCAGCTTCTTCCTGCCGCTGTTGGTAAACAGAAAACGGAAGGGAGTCCAGATCTACATTGCGATCCTCGCCAAACCGTCCCCATCCCGGATTCTCATGTTCACGCCTGCAAATACAAATCCGAATTCACCTTTGGTCTCCAAGCACTACGGGCTCTTTAGAGGCGACCGATTTGCTCCCGGAGCCAGACTGCAAAGGCTACAGAAGCAACGGCGACCGGCTCTTCCTTCTTCGACTTTCTGCCATCTTGGCTGCCATTGTCTCTCCGCCGAGCGCCTCTGAGGGCAGGAGAGACACAGATCGGCGCCTCGTCAGGCCCGAGAGGGATACCAGACCACGCCGAGAGCTCCGCCTTCTTCAGCTCTCGCCGGCGTGGGTGCTGCGGACCTTTTGGTTGCCAGGAGCAACAGCAGTTGAGAGGCTGCAATCGGGTCCCGGGCTCCTTCCCTTCGGTACCAAGACTTCTCTCTCTCCTTCTCTCCCCCCCTGCCCCCGGCCCTCTCCCGCAAGCCAGAGGGCGAATTCTTGGAGGAGGGGTAAGCAGGTGCGACCCTGGGTATGTGTGGACACACACCTCCTCCGCGCCTCCCTTCTCCTAGCTAAGACAGGGCGAGAGGGTCTGACCTTGATCAATTGATAAACCACAATTGGGGCCGGGGGGGAGGGGAGAAACGAGGAGATGTTTGACCAAGTGCGGGCTCGCTTTTGGCTGGGCTTGTGGGTTGAGGAGGTCCGCAGCTCGCTCTCCAAGCATCAGGGGCAGGGTTTCACCAGCCGTTCCTCTCTACCGTGAAGAATCCAGCAGATTCTGAGGGTTCTGAATTCGGCCTGTTCGCCAGAGCAGTTCAGTCTCTTTTTTCCACTTCGCCTTCCCGCGTAGGCTTTCGCGAGGTCAGCAAGTCGGTTCGCCTTTTCAAGAATTCTAAGTGTCATTTTCTCTGCTCAGAATGGAAGCAAGCTGACGACGGCCCCCCGGGCTTCCCCCTCCCCCGTTAAGGGAAGTGGCCAGCGAGCAGCTTCAATTGGCAGCTTCTCTTTCAGCGCCCGTGGAATAGATCCCGGGAGGGTTAAGTGCAACTTTAAATCTCTGCCAGAGTTTTTTTTTTTTAGGAAATGAGGAAGAGGGGGGGAGGAGGGAAACGCACGTGCGTGTCGGGAAGGGGTGTGTGTGTCTCTGCTTCCCGGCCACATGGAGCCTCGCACGGAAGCGTAGGATTTGCAGAAAATCCCGTTTCAAAGAATGCATTTTGCAAACGCAGTAGGAAGACAAAGTGAACTCCGACTGGTGAGGAAGGCCTTAAGCCCAGGACGACGTCCGCAGGTCAGGAGAGCCCTTCCTTTAGAGGGAGCGCATCCCGAAGGCGGACTTTGAGAGGGGTTTTCTAGCCTTCAAAACTCGCAGCATTTTGACTTCAATTTCCGCTCAGGAATACATTCAAAGAAGTGCTATCTATGTGGTCGAAAGAGTCCACATCGACTTGAAGGCACACAATCAATCCATCAACAGTCTCACTGAAAAGGAAATTAAAGATGGTATCTATGTAACATTTATAAAGGCGCGTCTCCTCTCCGCGCGTCTCCAGGTTTAAAAAAAACCTTCTCTATTTAATATTAATGTTTCTCTCACCATTCCTGAAGCCTATTGCACTATTCCCTGCCCTAAAACGTTAGACTGAAATTCTGAGAGTCAGTCCTAAGAAGTGAAGCACAAGAATAGACAACGGTGGCATGGTGGTTATTTATTTTTGAATAAACAAGTTGAGGTTTGACTTAAAGTATATTCAGGCAGATGTTCACATCTCTAGTACTAGACTCCACTGAACGCACAAGAGCCTGACAGTCTACTTTGAAGGACATGTGAATAGAAGTCTAACCAGAGAATTTACTGTATATATCCTGGACTGGATTTAACTGTGGGAGAAGAAGGGTATGGTATTACTCAGAATTTTTTAAAAATAGTGAGAATAATCTAGTGCAATTCATAATTCAGATTTTATTCAGCTCAGCTACATCCAACAATGGTCTCCCCCCTCTATTTCCAGAAAGAAATGGAAAGGAACCTGATTCTAGCTCTAATGAGGTTTCATTAACCCTTTTCTGTCCATACAGACCAGGAATTGAGGCAAGCTGTAATTGCTACTGCAGTCCCTCATTTACCACTTTCAGGATAGACCTGAGGGCCCCTTTGGTTCCAAAGTTTTGCCTCAACCGCAGTAATTGATTTCTGCAGAATTTTACTGCTAGAGTCCTAGATTTTCTGCCTTTTGAATTGATTAAATTTTAAAAATGATTAAACATTTTAAAAGATAGTGTTGCCTACTTTGCTGAAAGGCAGGCTTGAAAGTTTGGGTGCACCATATCCTCCTAGGCATCTAGGCACTGTGAACAGGGCCATGCCTGCCTGTCCCCCTCCCAATGTCCAGCTGCCCAAGCAAGTTGAGCAACCATGGACAGCAGTTGTATGTGGGTGAGTTCAAGAGGCAACAAGTGGCAAAGTTTATGGCCTAACCACCCTTTTCCACTTTCACAGCTTTGATTCCCTTTGATTTATTTGGCAGAGTTGATTGAGGGATTAATCTTCTCAGACCCTCCTCCTCTGATCAGATAAGTTATGTGCCTGGAAGGAAACTTCAGTTCAGGGGGAATCGATACCCTTGTTGTGTCTTGAACATGCTTTAATTTCAATTTAATTCAATTTAATTTCAATGTCACATCCCTTAAAAATCCACTCTGCAGATTAGTTCAATTAGATTTGTATCCAGGGCCTAGGAATTTTGAAGTCAAGTCCAAATGAAACAACATTTAATTATTTTCACGAGTCCTGTCATTAGTTTAGTCACCTAGGTCTGGGACTGCATAAATCTAACAGGGTTGAGGCTGCTGTCTGACAAGCTGTAACTGATGATTTTAGATACAAGTCATGGCTTATCCATACAGTGCTATTGTTCACCAATTGTAATAAGTCAAAACCAGCAGTCTTAACAAAATGCACAAAAGACAGCAGAGTGTGTATATGTAAGCATACGTACATGATGGGTAAACAGACATGTGTATGCATATATTCAAAAACATACTTAACACTCTCTTTGTGTATATGTGTGTTTGTTTTAAAAACATTGGATTGAGCTTTGACCTTACTATTGTGAGATCATTCTTTTTTTAAAAAAAATCATTCTCTGACAACACCTCTCTTGTTTGTAAAAAGTTGGTGGACCTTGTAAAGCTTCCAGGTGGACTGTTTGTCACTCAACAAGCAGAGGTATTCTGAGTCAGTTCCAGACTACATAAGCAGAAAACTAGTGCTTTCTTCTGAAGATCCTTTTGCTGCCTGTCTTCCTAGTCAGTGAATTTGGCAATCTTATCTCCAATAGTAGTTAAACTTAACAGATTTTATATTCTTTGAGACTACTTTTGAATAGTATTGGGATAAGGAGGAAAATGTTTTTGTACCAGAATGGCTAAGCATGATTTAAGACTGCCTTCCTCACAGGTTGGGGAAGAGATGACAGGAACATCATGGAGAGACTGATATTGAATTAGAGGTTGTCAAGAGATGCTTGTGCAATCACAAACCCAGTTAGCTGGGTTCACACAATAAGAGGCAAATGGGAAAACGCTGGGGTGAGATCACTCCTCAAATTAAATTGAAATCAGTGTGTTGTAGTATTGAAGGTATTGTACGACGCCAGGGACATTCAAGTTCAGCTCACTCTTAGCCATAGAAACTGCCTTGGTGCACTTTAAGACAATTAGTCTTTCTCAACCCTATCTAGTCCACATAATTGTGGTGGTGATAGGAAAATAAGGAAAAAGTGCAATAGGCTGCCTCATGCTCTTGGAGAAAAAAAACATTTAGGACATTATTTGCTTGAATATAAAATGGATGAATAAATTATGCAGTCAAAATTATCCCCAAGGGTGATGTATGCTTATAAGTGAGTGGTATATGAAAAACATGAGGATGCAGAAATGTCCAGCAAGATCAGTGCTACCATTTCCAGGTCCTGCCGATACTTTTTAAGGTTTCAGATACAAGGAAAGGGAAATACTTCTTCAGCCACTGGTCAGAGTAAGGAGGATGAGTTTGATAGAAATATGAGATGGCTTTTCTGAGACAGAGGGAATAGAATTTCTTTTAAAGCCCAGAGAAACAAAATGACATTTTGAAGCATCTGAAGCAGATG
>JANHFO010033159.1:0-11358 GCA_032468095.1 Pareas carinatus | reverse complement strand
AAAACATAGAGCTATACTGTAGAAATACATAGAACAGATGTACAGGTCATCTGGCAACTATAGAACACCGTGACACTCCATATAGCTGCAACTCAAGGCACTTATATATTGCTGGCCTAAATTTCCTCACCTTTATTTGGTTCTCGGCAGGAGATCCCTCTGGATGCTTCCGTCACTTCGTATGAGCTTCAAGATCTGATTCCGTCAAGCCGGTACCAGGTCCAGGTCCAGGCAGTCAGGAGAGGCACGCCAACAGCTCCCATCTCCACGTCCTTCACCACTGGTAATAATCCCATATACTCCCTGATATGTCTGTGTCTGAGACAGACCATCTGTGGTCCTTTTGGATTTTCTAAAGACCAACACTCTGAATGGATCCAGTGATCATCCTTTCTTTCTTGCATAGGGCACCTGACATATCCTTTCCCTCGGGACTGCTCGGAAGAAATCCAAAATGGGCCAGGACCTTCACGAGTAACAACAATTTATCTAGGGGGCAACCGGGAGCGTCCCTTGAGGGTGTTCTGTGACATGGAGACAGATGGGGGAGGCTGGATTGTGAGTATGAACAGTATGGTTGGGTTGGTGATGGTCAAACTATAGTTGCTTGAAAAAGAATCCTGATTTCCTTTTTTCAACCACAGATGAAGAATTTAAATTGGTGGGTGGGGTTCATGAAGGGAAACAAATGGAAGACTTTATGGCAGTATCCTTCCCTAGCTTCCTAGATATGTCATGTCAAATTCCTCCTTGGTGCTCGATTGGCTCAAAATGATACCTGTTCCTTTAAGGAAGAATTTGCCATGGACTGATCGGTGCAGGGAGAAAACTACTTGGTGGAACTGTATTTCATGTTTTAGAAACTCTTATCAGTGTGACCGCTCATGTGCTTTGGTTGTCTTAGTAGAATGATAGTTACCAGGGCAACACCTGAGACATCATGGAACAGGAGGCTAGACTACAGAAATGTCTGCTTAATACTGTGTAAAACTATGTGATAATTGATTCTAGCAATCTTCTCTCAATATGAGAGCAGTCAATCTCACTGGTAGCTTGAACAAATAAATGAATGAACTTTGATCAAGAAATGAATGGTGTTTCTTTCATTACTCAGGAATGCAGGAAGGACAGGACATGTCAAGCAATAGATCCCATCATCCACAAACAAGACACTATTCTTGAAGGGTAGTCATTTAGAGCCAACAAATGTAGAAGGTGCCAGGTTAGAGAAGGACATTGTAGTGCAGAATTTTTCCAACTTCAAGATGTGTGGGCCTTGATTTTTAGAATTCCACAGTTGGCACAATTCTGGGAGTTGAAGTCCACACATCTTAAAGTTGGCAAGGTGAAAAAACATTGCTCTAGTGTTTATCCCTGCAGAAGTCATCATGAAGTTGTGGGACATGGAAACACAATAGGACCAACTTTCTACTGATCAGATTCAGGACTGGTGAGAAGATAGTCATCTACGAAGAACACAAGGGAGACCAAGCAACAGATTAGAAAGATGGCACAAAGTCTGCTCCTTACGTTTTTGGGTGCAGTGTTGTGACTTACATGGGTCAAGAATGCATACTGATGTTAGGATGGATGTTTGATAATCTGATATATGTAGATGTTTGCAATAGTGGTGAATGGCATATGTAGATGTTTCTATATATTGAGAAAAATTGAAAAAAATTGGGTTTTATTGTTTTCTAATATCTGATTACTATCAATGTTCTTTCCTTCCTTTTCCATCATGGCATCCTCCTCCTCCTCTTTTTTTCCTCCTCTTTCTTATCGTTGTCCTCTTCCTCCTCTGCCTTCTCCTTCTCTTCTCTTCCTCCTCTTTCTTATTGTCCTCCTCTTCCTCCTCCCCCTCTTCCTCCTCCTCCTCCTCCTCGTCTTCCTCTTCCTACTCTTCTTTCTCATCCTCCTCTTCTTTCTCTTGCTCCCCTTCTCCTCCTCTCCTCCTCCTCCTCTTTCCTATCATTGTCCTCCTCCTCCTCCTCCTCCTCTTCTCTTCCTTCTCCACCTCCCTCTCCTCTTCTTGCTCCTCCTCCTCCTCCCCCACTTCCTCACAGGTCTTTCAACGACGGATGAATGGTGAGACAAATTTCTGGCGGGACTGGCAAAATTATGCTCTTGGCTTTGGCAATCTCACCCGAGAATTTTGGCTAGGTAAGTCTGTGACTTTGCCTGCCCCTCCTCCTTCTCCTCATCTCTCTGAGTAGCCAAGGACCTCTGCCATTCCATCCTTCGTGTCTCTTGACAAACTGGAAGCTGAGATGGAGACCCAGCGGAAGGATAAGGGCCTCTCTCAGCTGAACCCATTTTCCGACTTGAATACTTTGAAACAGAAGAAGAATAAGACTTTGATTTGGATCACCCAGTTCCAGAAATGGCTGGCACTCAGTAAAGTATACGTAGTCCTCGACTTATGACTACAATTGAACCCAACATTTCTGTGGCTGAGTGAGACATTCGTTCAGTGGGTTTTTGCCCCATTTTATGACCTTTCTTATCACATTTGTTAAGTGAATAGATGAATAGTTGTTCATCCTCTCTTTTCTTTTTGAGTTCCAGGTGTTAGGAACTCTGTTTGTACATAGCACTACAGGTCAGACAGAGTGTACCGTCACCATGTGCTTTACTGCTTAACTGTTTAACTGTATCAGGAAACAGGAAAGTTTTCTTAGAACAAAAGGGACATAGAGTATATACCAGAGATCCAAACTTGTAAACATTGCCATCTACTGACTGAATACTGTTGCAGTTGTTGCACAAAAACACATTCCAACAATGTATTCCAACATCCAGGAAACGATGCTCTGCACCAGCTGACATCTTCAGGGGACTACGAGCTACGTGTGGATCTCCATGCTGGGGATGAGTCCGTTTACGCCACCTATCAGAGCTTCCGAGTAGACCCTCCAGCTGACTATTACCGCCTGCATCTGGGCAGTTACCATGGCACAGCGGGTAAGCAGAGCCATGGGACCGTGATTGAATGAGTAGAGCTATTCTGCAGGGCAGTCTGAAACCAAGCATCTCCTATGCTGAAACCAGCAGGAAAATGAAGCAGCTTCAATCAGAATAGAGCTGGAAGGGACCCTGGATGTTTTGTAATCCCTCATTAAGTGCAGCAGAGAACTCACATGCCCAGCTTTCTGCTGGCACAAGTCAGAAAGAACTATTTTTGCAGTGGTCCGGAAAAGCACACTTTCAGGGTGTTTCACTCTGGGGTGTCATCTGTGCAAAGCCCTCTCAATGGGATTAATGAAGTGTCCATTGAAGCTGAAGCATTGCCTGTGGTTAGGGGTTTTTATGGAGAGACCCTAAGTCAGTGATGGTGAGCCTATGGCACGCGTGCCAGAGGCGGCACTCAGAGCCCTCTCTGCTGGCACGCGTGCCACGTCACCCCAGCATTGCTCCAGAGCTGAGCATGCTCAGAAAGGAGTAGTGGCACAAAGTGATGATGTCACGGGTCCATGTGCATTTTCAGAAATGGTGAAGCAGCGCCAGGCAATGACATCATGAGCCACGACTCATTATCCATGACTCATTCGGGCATTCAGTGTCCAAAAGGTTAGCCATCACTGCCCTAAGTGAATGGATATATGTGCATGGGCAGATGCAGTGTTAGAAGTACAGGAAGGACTAGCATCCTCCAGTGTGGGTTGTAGGAGTAGGGGTTGTTGGGAAAACCACATCTTGACTTGAGTTACCACCATTATGAAGAGCAAATCCTGGGTTTGGAGATGAAGTCTACATAAGCCCTGATTGGCCAAGCACCCAAAATGTGATCATGTGACTTGGGGGTGGTGGTCTTGCAGCCATTGTTACTCTAAGATTGGGTGATAAGTAGCTCTGGGGAGGTCCATCATAACTTTGATCAGTTGAAAATCAAGGACTCCCGGTAGCAGAAGGGATCCACGTGCACAGGGAAGAAGACGATTCTTGAGACTCGTTTGTGAGCAGCCAAGAATTCAGGAGGGAGGAGTGCGGTTACTCTTCGCTCTCACATTCCCACCTTCCTCTCACCCAGGTGACGCTTTCAGCTACCACTCAGGGAGCGTTTTCTCCACACGGGACCGGGACCCGAATCGGGTCATCATCCCCTGTGCCATCTCTTACCGTGGGGCCTGGTGGTACCGCAACTGCCACTACACCAACCTCAATGGGCTCTACGCCAACAACCGCGATCACCAGGTAAGACTGCCATACTTTTTGGGGGAGGATGAATGGTATAATGCAGGCCACTTGCAAGCCACTCGCACGGAACCATTCCGACTCCCCCACCCACTGCCAGTTTGCAAAGCTGGAAAAGTTGGGGAACTCTGGTGTAATGGTATGTGGAAGAGACTTTGGGAGACTGGGACAAGAGACGCTGCCAAGGGAACAATTGGATAAGGCAGTGGCTCCCAACCTTTTGGGCACCTGGGACCAGTTCAAGGGTGAAAGGTCTTTCCATGGACCGGAGGAGGCGTGGTTTTGTGTGCTGCCTTCATCCTGCAAATGGGGCCTGGCTTGTTTGCACAGACCGGTTGCTGGCATGCCGCAGCCCAGTACTGGTCCATAGACCGGAGGTTGGAGACCCCTGAGATAAGAGGCAACATAGCCCACAGCTCTGTAAGGGAGAAGGCAATTGGCTCAGGGGAGACATTCTGTATCATTTGTCAGGGTGTGAAGGGGAGAGGGAAGAGCCTTGCAAGATTGATGTCAGCCTTGTGGGGCAAACTGAATGCAAATCACAAGAAAATTGATCCTTGACCTACAAACCACAACTGAGCCCAAAATTAGTGTTGCTAAGTGAGACAGTTATTAAGCGAATTTTGCCTCATCTTATGATCTTTCTTGCCACCGTTGTTAAGTGAATCACTGCAGTTCAGTTAGCGACACAGTTGTTAAGCGAATTTTGACTTTGCCAGTCAAAATGATACAGAAAGTGATCACATGGCCCTGGGATACTGCACCAGTCATAAATAGGAGTCAGTTGCCAAGTGGCTGAATTTCGATCACGTGATCATCGAGACGCTGAAACGGTCGTAAGTGTGAAAAACGTTCATAAGTCACTTTTCTCAGTGCCGTTGTAACTTCAAATGGTTACTAAATGTACTGTTGTAAGTCAAGGAGTACTTAATTCTATTGTAAAGCTAGATTAATAGAATCTTGCTAATCTGAAAGTACATTTCTTTCCACCTCTCCTTTATAGCCAGAGAAACTAGAGAGGGTCCTTTCTGAGCTTCTCATCCCACCGATTATGCAGCTGTAGGCAACGCTATCTCTTATCTGACCATGCTTTAGTTAGCATCTCCTGACCTAGTGTCCCAAACTCTTTCCCACATAACTTAACTGATGGTTGAGTGATAAAGAGGGCCAAAAAAAGGGAGGCATGCATCCTTCACTCACCTTTGGATGGCTAGTTTTGAGAAGGGACAGGATAAGCCATGGTTTACTCACCACTTCCATCTTGTAACGTCTTCCCTCAGGACACTGCTATAGGGCATTGTATGCCAATACCATGTTTTCTCGAAAATAAGATCGAGTCTTATGTTAATTTTTGCTACAAAAGATGCATTTGGGCTTATTTTCCAGTTAGGTCTTATTTTCAGGGAAATACGGTACTAAATGTGTCCGTTTGACTGACGATCTTAACTGAGGCTTATTTTTGGGGGTAGGGCTTATATTATCAGTATGCTGAAAAATCACGCTAGGGCTTATTTTCCAGTTAGGTCTTATTTTGAGGGAAACAGGGCACTACTGGATACATGCCAACCTTCTGCTGAACACTCAATTCCCCATGGTACTGTCTCATTTCTCAACTTTTCTCATTCTCTCATCTTTCCTACTATCTTCTCCTAGGGTTTTCTTACTGTTGTATACTGGGTTCTTACAGGCATTGAAGAATCGGAGCGTAGTAAACAAGAACAGCTTTATTGAAGTCACAACAAGAGCAGACGGAGGTAGACAGAAGCCAATATCCCCTCTGCGCAGCAGCTATATATACAAGCTGCCACTAGGCGGTGACCAATAGCCAATCAGCATTTTCCTGCACAAACAGGCCGGGAGGAAGTCCGGGCCTACACAGGCTCAACTATTTTAGTCCAGTGATTCAGCATAATCATGCAACTAAGCCTACATAACACTTACGATTTATCAATTGTTGTTTATTATGTTCTTTGACCTTATTACTTGCTTTTTATATGTACGCTATGAGCTTAAGCAGCAGAGACAAATTCCTTGTGTGTCCAATCACAATAGATTTTTTTTACCACAGATTTGGCTTTGTGTTTCTCACGTATCCGCTCTCTCTCTTCTCCACTCCAGGGTGTCAACTGGTTTAACTGGAAAGGGTTCGATTTTTCCATTCCATTCACTGAGATGAAACTGCGGCCCAGCAGCTTCCACCCATTGCAACGGTCATGAGTGGGAGGCAGAATGGACTATGGGAGAGAGAGAGAGCAGCGAAGGAAAAGCAGCAACGACAGCAGAAAATCCCAACAATGACCCCTTTGCACAGGATACCTCACACCTGGCTTTGTTCTGCTTTTCTGGCCTGTCCTGAGAAAAAACAAGCATGCATCGAAACCAAAGGAGGGGGCGAAAAAATCCTTTGGAAAGTTGGCAAGACCCACCTCAGTCAAAAGAAAGAGGGAAACAGAGCCTGAGAGGATGACAGCAATTAATCTGATTATAGATAGTCCCTGGCGTACGACCACAATTGAAACCAGAATTTCTATTGCTAAGCAAGGCGGTTGTTAAATCAGTCACGGCCAATTTTACAACCCTTTTTTTTGCCCCAATTGTGAAATGAATCAGAGTAGTAGCTGCAAAGTGAATCATGCCGTCATTAAGCAAATCTGGCTTCTCCCACCCCTCCCATTGGCTTCGCTTGTCGGAAGGCCGCAAATGGTGATCACATGACCCTGGGGAACGCTACGGCCGTCATAAAGAGATGACGGTTGTGCCATCTAAATTTTGATCCCACGACTGTGGGGCGAGGGCTGGTTGTAAATCACTTTTTTCCAGTGCGGTCGTAACTCTGAATGGTCGCTAAACAAATAGTTGAGGACTACCTGTGATTTTTTTTTTTTAAGGAGAGCATTCAAGAGAGCACAAACATCAAATTGTCTGGCAGAACTCTAGCCAGCCAGACCCTGTTCCCTTCCCTTCCCTTAGTTCTGGGGATATAATTCGTCTGAAGCAGTCGGGGCCTGATTCTGACCCAAAATCTCTTACTTCTTGACCGCTTTCGCTCCAAACCAGCTAAAGACTTTAAACCTTCCCTCTCCAGACTTATTCCAAATCCAGATCCCATTTTCTCCCTCCTGCGAAGGCTATTCAAAATGGAGTTAAAGTGAGGAGGGTAGTTGGGGAATGAAGCTTAACATAAAAGCACTTTTAACATTGATTTGATTTTTAATTCCTTCCTCTCCCCGTCCCCTGGGAATTCTTGTGAACTCAAGCTACAGACTGTTCTCTCCGCCATATGTTTTTTTGCCTCTTCCTCCCCAGGCTTGGCCACCTAAAGGTGGAAAGGATCACTGAAAGGCAGGGATAGGAACCAAACTGAAAGAAGACCACAGAATGGAAAAAGAATGGAAGAAAATGGGAAAGGCTTCACATTCACTCTTGTCCTTGCAATATTAATAATAATACCCCGAGAAATCCACAGGCCAGTTCCTCAATTTTGTACACTTCCTCTCTTCCTTATACGAGGTTTCAGGGACCAGATAGCACTTGGACTTATGTACCGCTTCACAGTGCTTTACAGCTCTCTTGAGATGGTTTTACAGTCAGCATATTGTCGCTCAACAATCTGGGCCCGTATTTTGCCGACCTTGGAAGGATGGAAAACTGAGTCAACCTTGAGCTGGTCAGAAACAAATTCTTAGCAGTGAGCTGTGAGTTAGCCTGCAATACTGCATTCCAGCCACTGCACCACCACGGCTGTTAAATATGGATTAATTCTCACTTCAAAGCTGAGTTTGTGATTATGTTTATATAAACATTTTCAAGAAATTCCAGTACATAGAAGCCTAGCATTTTACAGATGGCGAGGTTAAATCCTTTCTTCCTTGCTGTAAACTTTCTCTAAGAGTAAAGGATTTGTTTAAAAAGTGTAGCCCAAATCCAAGTAAACTTTTGTGGGGGGGGGAGGAGACAAAAGACAGTGCTAGGATTATAACATGCAAAGTGGGAACACTAATAAAATCCCAACTCCCTATCTCTCGATTTTCCCTTTTTCAAATAGTTTTAACTTAATTAGACTTTCCTGCAACCATCCCAAGCTAGTAATTGCATCACCAAGCATTCTTTTTCTTCACTGGAAATGTGGAAATATTACAGTGGGTCACGTAACCAGATGTTTAGACTGGATTTGGTCTTCTTATCCACTTATCAAGTCCTATCTCAGGTTCTTGGAAATGAGTCAATAGGTGGATATAAATGCCAGTATTGAATCTAAAGAGCTGGCTGCTGTGCAACCAACTGCAATTCCATTGCCGTCTGATCATGAAGCACAACAAGATGTGTGTTCAGGAGACGATCTCCAAGACAGAAATGCAAGCCCGCCTCCGGGACAGAAAACCTGGAGAGGAAAAGATCCGGATCTGAAAGGGAGAGAGAGTTTGACCTGTGACCCCAGCAAGACCTTTAATCTGTCCATTCTCCCCTACAAGCCCAGCTTCACATGCCTCAACTTGCACCTTTTTGGGCTAACACTTGTGACTTGGGCAAATGCTCTTGTTTGATCTGGGTGAAGAATAAGGCAAGTAGATTTGTCAATTTGGCTCAACATGATGCGGGAACGAAGTTGTGATTCTTTGGGACCTTGAGACGCATCCAGTCAATCCACTTGATATTAGAAGCAGGTGGAAGATTTCACCAGGACATTTATTTTCGTCTTCTTTTCTTCTTCTTCTTCTTCTTCTTCTTAGAGGGCATCAAGGGAAGGTGTCTTTACAACTTGAGGCAGGGCAGGATGTTTGCACAAATTGGGCGGGTGGGAAAGGCAAGCTGTAAAGTATTGTTTCTTTATAAGGGGGTAGAATAAAACTCTTCTGTAAGAAGTGCTTGGGGGAGAAAAAGTTATTTTTAGATCGTGGTGAAAAATAATGTTTAAAATAAAAATCAAATTTTGAAAAATTCAGAGGACTAGTGACGTTCTTCTCGTTATATTCGGATTTTTTTAATGGCCACTTAGTCTGGTGGAAAGCAAGATAGAATTGGTAACACTCTACCACTGAATAGGGCAGGTGCGTCAAACTCAATTTCATTGAAAGTTACTGTCACTGCTGCCATAGGCCACACACCCCTGTAGCTGCCAACCCACATGCCTCGTGACTGCAGTGGGGCCCCTCGCTGCTGCTGCCCCTGCTGTCCCCCATGATCACCGTGCCCCCGTGAATGTCGTGCTCCCACATGCCGCCACTCCCCTGGGGGAGCACCTCACTCTCCTTCAGGGCAATCCCTGGGGCTAGATCCAAGGAGGCCGCAGGCTGGATCTGGTCCTCTGGCCTTGTGTTTGACAGATAGGAATAGAGTGTTTGTTCTTTTGACTCTCATTGAAGGTGACCAAGTGGAATTGTCCCTAACCTGAATACGAATTGGTGGGACCTAGCCTGGAAAGGATAGCTCTGATGTCACCTAGCAAAACATCCCAGAACTGATTGCTTCGGAGTCTTGTCTAATTATGGAATAAAATAGTTGTAAGGGACCTTGGAGGTCTCTTAGTCCAGTGGCATCCCAACCTTTTGGGCACCAGGGACCGGTTCCATGGAGAAAGGTTTTTTTCATGGACCGGTGGAGGGCGTGGTTTTGAGTTGTCAGAGCACCCCTGGCTTGTAAGCAGTGTTGGCTGCAAACAGGTTCCTTGGGTACAAGGATGTTGCGCAGGACAGAAGTGTCTGTACCAGAAAGTAGCAGCAAAGCACAAGCAGACAGAAGTGAGATGCAAAAGCTTTTTACTCAATACAAAGTCAACAGTCCAGGTCCGAATACCACAGTCAAGCAGTCCCTCTACTAACCAGGTTAGTCAGGTGTTTATCCAGTATCTTCACCAACAAGGTTGGCCAGGAAAAACACAGCAAGACAGGAACTATTCTCAGAGACGTATACCACACAACAGGGATCACTAAAGCAAGAGAGATAATGATTAAGCCCTGTTGGTTTATATGCTCTGGGTCCTGGGCTGATTAAGATTGGTGTGGCTCAGCTTGCTTCAGCTGGCCATGCAATTTGTAAACCAACCTGTCGGGTTACTTAAAGAGATCACCACCCGTCTAACTCTAACATTCTCCCCTTTGGTTTACAAACAAAGACATACAGATACAGATACAGAAAACATTGCAATTACAATAAATGGACTTACATTTATGCCATACCATATCTCTTACATGACTCTTCATGTACTTGGACAGTCTGTGGCTTTGTAAAATTATCCGCAATGTTCTCCTTGCTATCGCAGTACTGAAGTACTACTAGCTCACTTTGTATACTGTGTCTTACATTTAAGTACCTCAGATCCGTGTGCTTCAATTTGGTGTGTACTTTCTCATTTGTAGCCAATTTGATAGCCGTCTGGTTATCCTCATAGACAGTTATTGGCTTATCATCACCTATCTCCAAGTCTATACACAACTGTTTGAAGTACAGAAGTTTCGTACACAATACAGATAAACACGAGAACTCTGCTTCAGTAGTTGACAGACTTATATGTTGCTGTCTGATTAAACCCCATTCAATCAATGCCTTTTCTAGCATTATCACTAGTCCCGATGTTGACTTCCTTGTCTCTACGTTGTTGGCAAAACTTGCATCAGCATATGCACTTAGTCTCAAGTCTCCTTTAGGTTCTATATTGAGAGCGTATCCTATTGTCTTTTTGAGGTATCTCAACACCCTCTTGGCTGCTTGCCAGAGCCTGGTTGTGGATTTCTCTAGGTGTCTTGCCAGTTGGTTGACACTATATGCTATGTCGGGTCTTGACCAGTTAGCTAAATAGGATAGATTGCCTATCAGGGATCGATAGAGCTCTTTGTCAAAGATTGGAGTGTTATCTTTGCCTTCTATAAATTCCTTAACCATAGGTGTGCCTACTGGCTTGGCTTGGTCCATCTTGAACCTCTTCAACAGAGCATGAATCTTATCCTGTTGGGATAAATTAAACCATTTCTTTGTCCTTACTATATCCAGCCCGGGATACTTCCTTATCTCCCCTAATGAGTGGATCTTGAACTTCTCCTTAAGACTGTTTATGATTCCCTCAGCTTTTTGTTTCGTTTTACTAATGATAGCTATGTCATCAGTGAACAGAAGTAGGAATGTCAGCTTGCCATCTAGTCTTCTCTTAAACAGACAGGGGTCTGCAAG
>JANHFO010033148.1:0-11359 GCA_032468095.1 Pareas carinatus | reverse complement strand
TAGAGGAAGTCCTTGAAGGTGAGTTTGCTTGTTTTGAGCAGCAGCCACAGCCACACATGTAGATAATGTGCCCAGCTCTCAGCACCTTAGATTACGAGGAAGAATTCCAATAAAGTTCCAGACAGGATTCCGAAGTTCTGAAGATCAGTGGCTGACTGGCAGGGAGATGAATAGTTGTTTGCCACACCTATTCATCTCCACCCCCAGCCTTTTATCTTTAGTTAGAGGGGGCTCAGCTAGCCACAGTGGCTCTTCCACCCTGAGGACCAGTCCATAGCTTCCCTCTGCTCTCATCTCTTCTGCTTGTGACACATTCTTGCATCAGGCACTGGGTCCAGCTGCTTCTCCTCTCCTTCATCAATTACCTCAGGGCAAGGAAGTAGCTGTCTCCCCATCTGGGAACTAGTGGATGGCCCAGGCTCTGCCTCTGTCTCTTCCTGCAACAGCTCCATTTTCTCTTCCCCACTGGAGCTCTCAAAGTGTATTGAAGCTGGGCCAGCCTCCCCCTCCTCCATATCCTCCTCTGATTTGACCACTGAGTCCTCCAGTGGCCGATAGGCCACAACAGATCCTTGCATTTATGACTGTTGCGCCATCGCTGTAGTTATGTGATCAAATTTGGACGCTTGACATCTGGCATGTATTTACAACCATTGCAATGTCCTGGGATTGTGTGTTCACCATTTATGACCTTCCCAGGTGGCTTCTGACAAGCAAAGCCAATGGGAGGAGCTGGGCTTGCTTACTGACCATGTGAATCACAACTGCAGTAATTTGCTTAATAACTGTGACAAAAGAAGTTGTAAGATTTGACTCAACTCACTTAATTAATGTCTTGTTTAGCAATAGAAATTTTGGTCCCAATTATGATAGTAAGTCAAAGACTAGTTGTATATAAAAATAGAGAAACTCCCACCTGCCTTGGAAGTTGCAGAAGCCATGCAAACCTCATACATGGGGACAAAATGTGATGTATTGCTGTATTCTGTGTAGGAGAAGAGCAGGAATCGCTGAGGGAAGGAGTTGAATATGTCATCAGTTTAGAATCCTTACATTGACACAAGCGATTCCAGTCGCTTAATTTCTTTCAAGATCATCTTTGGTCATTAGGTGCTGTCATCTGCTGTTATGACTTCTAAAATATAATTTTTTGTTAACATAAAGGCAACATGAAACTGAAGTGATATTAATTGTGCTGATTTTTCCAAATGAGGACAAGTTTAATTTGCCTTTATTTCATTGGCCTTTGTAATGGAACAAATTTCTCTGTGTTTATTTTTACATAAGTGATGAAAAAGTGCATATATATAATGCAAATGGTGGCTAATAGTAAATGTTCATGTGTAGCTTCAGTTTGAAAATCTCACTGGAAATAATTAAATGAACATTACAGAAGCAGAATTGTAAGTCAATAAAGCTGCCTGCTGATGGATAACCAAAGAGCAAAAGTGGAAAATACATTTTAAAAATACATCCTTTTCTCTCCCCTGAACAAAAACCATTCAAAAAAACACTTCCTCATTGTGCTTAATAATATAGGAAGAAAAAAAGAGCAATTGAAGACGTCCAAGATATATTCTGAAAGAAGTTACTGATTTATTTAAATATAAATGGATGATGTAACTTAATTAAATTGATTGGAACTGATTAATCACTTGTGATTAATAGGGGACAAAGATAAATGATTAAAAATATTAAAATATCTGATTCTTGGCTTGTTGTGTTCCATTGCGGGCAGCGGGGAGAAGCTCGGGCTGCAATTAGGGAGCAATCCGGATGCGGGAAAGTTGAAGGGTTTTTAAGCGGGCACCAGGGTACAGGCCTTTGTCTTCGGTCTGCACACCATTTGTTGAATAAAGTGTTGAGTTGAGTTTGACTCTGGACTCTTATTATCTCACACATCCAGTACAGAACAGTGGTGATGAAGGTGGGATCTTGGGACAACTAAGACTGACAACCGGAGAATGCTCGGATGCACCGAACGACCCACCGACAGACAACATGGCACGAGTCGGCCACATAGAAGAGTTTGACGTCTCACAACCAGAGTGATGGCACTCCTACTGCACCCACTTCGAGAGCTACATATGGGCAAATTGGATCCAGGATGAAGAAATGAAGGCAGCCATGCTACTGTGCGTCTGTGACCCGGTGGTTTTCGACATTGCAGAAAACCTGTTCACACCGGCCAACATGGACACAGTGAATTACACTGACCTCAAAAGGAGACTGGAGGAACATTTCACACCGATGTTGTCGGTCATTGCATGGAGACACATGTTAGCCAAAAGGGACCAGTGCCAGGGAGAGTCAGCCGCCAACTATGTCATCGCACTGAGGCACGTGGCCAGGCCCTACAAATTCCAAAATCTGGAGGAGCAACTGAGAGATTGTCTCGTCTGCGGACTCCAGGACCAAGGGCTTCACCAGAAGCTGTTCACAAAAGGAAACATATTGTTCAAGGATGCATTGAAGGAAGTGATGGCCCACAAAGCAACCAGCGCATACACCAGTGTATTATGCAGCCACCACCTCTGCTAAGGGGCTCAACAAGGAAGATGACGACAGAGAGGTTGACAGACTGCAGGGGCTCTGACCCAGGACCAAGCCTGTCGGGGTGAAAGTGGCCCCATGCCCCGGATGCAGAGGGCCACACCCCAGGGTGACCTGCCTTTTTCAAACAGCCGATTCTTCGGCCTACGGCAAATGAGGACACATAGCAGCTGTGTGCAGAGGAAAACAATTTGCCGCTCCACCAGCCAAGGTGAGCAAGCAAACAGGGGCTCCAGGGTCACAGAGGATAAGTCAGTGCTCATTCACCCACTGCCCACACGGGACAGGAGTACCCAAGCTACTAAAGGAAAAGTTGCAGCTGAGGGTCAAACTTCAGGGAGTCCCTTGCACGATGGAGCTGGACACAGGGTCTGCCCTGTCAATTACATCCACATGCATGTTCAGACATGCGTGTGAGGCGAGGGGTAGACAAGCGAGGTAAGACCATCGCCCTTAGTGCTGACCAACTTCCAGAGCAGCCAAGTGAAGGTGCACGGAGAGGCTACCACACTCATGCAGTTTAAGGAGTTTGAGGGACTCCTCAAGGTCATTGTAATCGAGGCAGATTGGGCCAGCCTTATAGGGCTGGACTGGTTTGATGACCTTGGTATCAGGGTAACAGGTATCAACCGAAGAGCGACAAGCGATTTGTTGGCCGTCTGTCACGAGTTCACAGATGTGTTCAGTGATGCCCTGGGAGAGTACAAAGGGAACCTGATAGCATTCCAACTAGATCCGGGTGTGTTCCCAATTAGAATAAAGGCGAGGAGAGTGCCATTCGCACTAAAGCCAAAAATAGATGCAGAGCTCGACAAGCTTGTGCAGCAAGGGGTCTTGGAGCCAGTGGACAGTGGTGAGTGGGAAACCCGCACCATTACACCACTCAACGTGAATGGAGAGGTCAGGATATGTGCAGATTATAAGTGCATGATCAACAAGGCGCTCAGGCAAAATGCATACTTGGTACCCATCATGGGTCACATACTAGCATCTCTGGGAGGGGGCAAGGTATTCGCTAAACTAGATCTCGCCCAAGTGTACCAGCAACCGCCTGTCGACAAAGTGGCGGCAGAGGTACAGACTATAGTAATGCACTGGGGGAGTGCATTACTGTAGAGGCTACAGTTCGGGGTTAGTGTAGCACCAGGGCTATTCCAGGGAGGTTATGGAATGCACACTCAAGGGAATACTAAGAGTCTGCCTGTATTTCGCCGATGTGCTGATCGCCGGGGATTCAGAGAGCATTCTGGCCGAAAGGCTCAGAGCAGTCCTACAGAGCTTCCACCATGCAGGACTAAAACTTAAGCGAGACAAATGCAAGATAGGGATAAGGTTGATGGAATTCCTTGGATTCTGGATCAACGACGTAAGTATATACCTGGCTGAGGCAAAACTCGAGGCTATCTATAGGACACCCACCTCACAGTCCAAGGAGAAACTGCAGGCATTCCTAGGCCTCCTGAATTTTTATCATGTCTTCCTTCCCCAAAAGGTGATGATCACAAAACCACTCCACTGGCTACTGGATAAGGCAGCCATGTGGCAGTTGACCAAGGCATACGACTGCAGTTTCACTGTGGCCAAGGCATTGTTGGCCTCGGATGCTGTCCTCACACACTTTGATGAGGGAAAATCGCTGTGCATCGCATGCAATGTGTCCGCATATGGGGTTGGGGCCGTGTTAAGCCATGAGGAGCAGAATGGGCCCATTGCATACTATTCCAGGACACTGTCCTCGGCTGAGCGAAACTATGCTCAAATCGACAAGGAAGCGCTAGCCATAGTTGCCAGAATCAAAAAAATTCACAACTTTGTATACGAATGGCCATTCGTAGTCTATACAGACCACAAGCCGCTGCTGGGGTTGTTTACAACACACTAACAAATACCCCAGATTATATCCCCCTTAATGTTGTGGTGGTCGATATTCTATTGGTTTATAGCCTCATGTTGGTGCACTGCCCGGGGAAAGAGATGGACCTTGCAGACGGGCTAAGCAGGCTGCCACTACTCAAAGTGGAGCTGGCCACCGCAGCCCAAATCATGGCCATCTGTGAGTTACCGCACATGCCCCTACACATGGTGAACATGGCCAAAAACATGGCTGCTGACTCGACCCTCAGCCACATCCTCTCAGTGGTAAAGTCGGGGCACTTGGGAAGTGACTGGGGCCCAGAGTTCCAAGGGTTCACCATCAGAAAAGATGAACTGTTGGCCCACAAGGGCTGTTTACTGTGGGTTAGCCACGTAGTCATCACGGAAAGTCTGAGGGCATGAGTACTTGAGGCCCTCCATGAAGTGTACCCAAGCATTGTCCGATCGAAGGCCTTTGCCTGAAGCTATGTCTGGTGGCCAGGACTAGATAAAGATATTGAAACAGAAGTACAGACGTATGCAAAGTGCCAAGCATACAGACCAGAGGTGCCCCGGACAACCACCCAGATGTAGGATGACACACAGACCCCCCCGGTCCCATATACACATGGACTATGCAAGCCCTATTCAAGGCCAGCTGTTTCTCATTGTAGTTGACAACTACTCAAAATGGGTGGAAGTAACTGTGGTCTCAAACATGACAGTGGCAAGGATGATCCGGGAACTGAGGGCTGTGACCATGGCCACAATGATCTTCAGTGTGAGGAACAGCTGTAAGTCACTTTTTTCAGTGTTGTAACTTCAAATGCTCACTATCTGAATGGTTGTGTGTTGAGGACTGCCTGTGTATAGTAGCCCAATGTCTTCTACTTCCAAAGTCTCACATCAGTTCAGAGAGAGAATAGCCATCTTCAGACTTTAATGGCTTCTTCTATGTCAGTGATGATGAAACTTTTAGAGACCGAGTACCCAAACTGCAAGCCAATGGACACTTATTTATTGCAAAGTGCCAACATGGCCTACATGAGCTCCCTGCAGGGGAAGGACTAAGTGCTTCCATTGGGCTGCTGGGCAGAAAGGTGGTTGGTGTCAGAAATGTCCTCAGGTGCACATGGGGAAGAGGAGGGGAGCCCCGCATCCTTCTGGTTTTCTAGTAAAGAAATCTGTGCTGGGACAATGATGTGCGTGCTCACAGAGGGAGCTCTGAGTGCCGCCTCTGGCACCCGTGCCATGGGTTCGCCACCAATTGTTCTGGAATAATTTTGGCCTTGAGAACAAGCAACAATCATCTCTTATTGATCATCCAATCTTGTTAAATTTTCGGCATGCTACTTCAAAAGCTTATCTCTGATTTGATTGGATATCAGGACCTGCATTCTGGTCCCATTGGCTCTCCAGGTGACCCCTATCTCTCTTGCAAAGAGTTGCTTTTTTGTTTAGACACGTAGACCTCTCAGCTGCCTCTTTAGCCCTACGTATACAACATGTGACATTTCTGAAAATGCTGCCTTGGAAGTGCAGATTTAACCTCCAAAATACATCTCAGACTTTCTCCTCCACCCCCACATGACTGCACAGAGCCGTCCGAAGGGCGGTGTGAATGGCGCAACCGCACAAGACCCCGTGCTTGCCGAGGACTTGCAGGGTTAACAGGCCTCGCTGCATGCTTGCCGCGGCTCCGGTCTCGACATTTCACACCGGGCCCTTTTTCTTCTTTGGCCATCTCTGCAGCTCCATTTCTGCTTACCATTTATGCTGAAGTGTACCCCTTCCTTCACCCAGAGAGTTCCATATTTGTTTCAGCTAATTAAGTCAAGCAAAAGACCACTTTCCCCCTTCCCCTATCAATTCCAAACGATCAGCTATGATTTCTATAGTTCAAATCCAACCTGTATATTAATTTAAAGCACTTATGTTTCTCTGCCTCTCCAGCTTTGCCGCCAACAAATAACAAACCCCTTATGTGGTCACCAGCTCTTCTTTCAAAAATTTCTTCTGTTTATTTTTCCTGTTACCCCCTTCCCCTCAGAATAAGAACTGGCTGTCTGGATACCTAGTATCAGATGACAATTCAAGAAGAAAAATCTTCTTTTAAGGTCTGCTGCCAATTTCAGTACTTGTGCCTTGGTAGAACATGTGATAACGAGATGACAGCAGTCAGCTTGCATAAAATGCGAGCAGTTTATGACTAACCTCTTGACTAAAGATGACAGGCTTGCTCATTATGTAAAATGTAGAATTCTAGCATCTCGATAGGATATGGAATTATATCTTCGGTAACGTGTTGACAGGTAGGGCAAGCTTGCGTGCTATACTTTGCAAAATGCAACCATTTTATCACCATGTAGTACAAGCACACCAGAGTTGATTAGCTTGACTTTGTTAGCACGTACTATCTTGCAAATCTTTTGCTTTAATCATCTCATCTATTTCAAGACACTTTCCCACAAAAGCTCATAAGGCAGTTGCAATCACGCTATCCTGAGAATTAATATGAACTGCAAGACATGTATCTTCTCGTTTAGATCACCGTAAAAAAACCCGAATAAAGACACGATTGGGAGATGGCATGAGTATTATCATCACTCAGTTCCTTATTCTTGCAATGAATTCTGATTATGTAATTCTGGTTATTTATCTGCTTTCCAGATGCATCACATTTTACTTTCCATACTCATTGGTTAACATGGACATTGTTCATATCAGTTTGGAATTACGGAAGTAGAAAAACTGGTAGATACCAAAAGGTAGAAAGTGTCTAGTCGTCATGTTCTTTACTTTCTTTTTTTACTGATTCAGGTGCCGATGGAGATACAAAGTTCTGGCTTGTGCTCTTCTGGCAGCCTTGTAGGGTGTGTGTGATGTTGTGTCTCCATCTTCTTCTGGGTCTGCCTCGTGTTCTTTGACCTTCTCTTTTTATATATGCCATGTACAGTATGGAATCACAAGTCATCCTTTATATTCCTCAGAATTCTGGGAGTTGAAGTCCCCAGGCCTTAAATGGAACCAAGGTTGGAGATCTCTGCTCTACTTTATGTGCTGTTTGTATGTAGTTTAAGATTGGTTCTATGCCAATTCATTCTCTTATGGTCTCATTTCCAATTTTATTTCTTCTGGTCACTCCAGCAGCTTTCCTCAAACACCTCATGATCTTTAAGTGTCCATGTTTGGCCCTGGTAACATAGGGTGGGGATGAATATACTATGTATGAGATGCCTCTGCACTGATTGGTACTGCTTTATGTTGTGGGAGCAGAGCTTCCTAATTCAATACTTGGTTTGCCTTACTAGTGTATGCTAATCTCTTTGTCCATTTTGCCATGGGTGGTGAATGCTGTTCCTGCATATTTGAACTTTCGCAGTTGTTTTATGTGGTTTTTGTTCTATTACCATGCTTAGGATATGAAGTGTCTAGTCAGCATCTCGTTTTCTACAATAAACCAGGAAGATATTTTCAGAAAACCCCACCCAGCAAAATATTTTACCTCACAGCTCCCCATAGTAGTTACTTTTAAACACTGCTGTTCACTGTAGCTGTTGTAAGCAATATCAGTATTTTACAAGTGCTCTTTTTCTTCATTGAGACAATAATATTATTTGGGACATGGGATGCCATAGAGAGATTTTTGGAAGATAGGTAGACGCTCTCTCTTTTTGAATAGTGCAACTTCAAGTCATTCCATGAAAGTAATTACAAAGAGATTCAGGAAACAGAAAAGAAAGTTCTATCTTCATAAAATGTAGAATTGCATGCCCTATAATGGTTATCATTAACTCAAATGGCCTTAAAAGAAAGCAAAAGAAATTGATGAGGGATAAACTATTAATGGCAATTCATCAAGACAGCTATTTCCAATATATGAGAGAGGACAAAGATTGCTGTACCATAATATATTACTTTCCAGGTGGAATGGCTGCATCTAAAATGATTGAATTACAGGAAAGGCATGCAATTCCAGGGTCTGCCTATTTCAGAATCTTTCTGAACCAAATGTTGTCTTCAAATTGTGTACCAAATACCTAGCATTATTGAAAACATTTATGCTGCAAAGTAACCGCAGGACTCAAAACAGAAGCTACTGAGGGGAGCTGTATGGTAGAAGCTTGTGCAAGATAGCAAATAATGGGTTTGCTTTATTATTATTATTTATTAAATTTATTTGCCGCCCATGTGGCAATTCTTTACAACTGCAGTCTTTACAACTGTTTACAATTTCTGCTTTACAACTGCCACATTTGTTTTATGACTGCTTAGCAACCACTGCAAAAATCATGAAATTGAGTCTGGTCACATGATGATCTGTTTTATGGCTGTAATTGTGGGACTCAATTACAATCATAACTCAAGGATTATATGTACAGGAGAAATTGCCAGCAATCTGTTCCTACAAACAGAACCTTTTTTAAAAACTTAGAAATAAAAGACAAAACTTCAGGCAAGAACGAATTCTCTTTATAAAGAGCACTGACATCTAAGAAATTGAATGAAGCTTTGTATGCAGCAAGTGATCCTTTGTATTTTCAGTCCAGAAACAACAATAGAAAAAGACTTTTAGCAGTGCAGAGAGGGAATTTTCTAAGGTTGATATGTTGTTGTTGTTTATTTCAATTGGTTTGTTTTAATTTTTCTACTTAAAGCACAGTCAGAGCAGAATGTCTGATACATCTACAACAAAAACATTCAGTGATAGAAGTTGCAACTTAGGTGTTTTGCTACTGCACAGAATATCCTAGCTAGTATTAGCAGCTTCAGTCATCCCAAGTACAAACTTCTTGGAAGTCGCCCCGGGCTCAGAGGGGGAAGCCACTCCTGGGCCAAAGGGGAGGACACTGGAAAGCCCTTCGCACTTCGTCAGCGATTGCCTGCAAAAGCCACAGGGTAGGTAACCGCTGCCACTTCCTACGCCTACACTTAATATAGTATAGGTGCGGCAGTGGCATGGTGGGTTGCAACTTATTGGATGCGCTTGGCTCGCGGCCCACCCAGATTGGCTCACAGATCACCAGTGGCCAGCAGTTCATAAGTTGGCAACCACTGATCTAGTCCAACCCCCTGGAGACCCTATACCATTTCAGACAAATAGCTGTTCATTCTCTTCTTAAAAGCCTCCACTGATGGAGCACCCACAACTTCTGAATCCATTTTCTCCCTGCAACTTTCCTGCAAACAAAGATTTTGCTAGTGAGAAAGTGACAAGGATCAGTAGGAATGTTAGCAATCATGAGTTCCTTCTGGGATTCCCATTGTCTTGTGGGAAACTGTCAGGAAATGCTGGAAATGCTGATCATGCAACTGTGACTGACTGTGACAGTGCAGTGGTGGCACTGAATGACAGCTATGCAGCCTTGCTGAAGCAACAAAAATTTCCAAAATGTCATTCCCTTGGTTGTAATGGGTCCCAACATTCTGTTCGTTTGCCAATGAGAGAAAGTTTTGCCCTCTGGTGCTGGATACTGCCCAACTAAAAGTTACTAACGATATAGGCTGAGATGCCACAAGCAACGATGGGAATGCTTGCAATCTGGAACACAGCCTAGTTTTTCATGTTTCCTTGGTACTAGTGAATCATTTTAAAAGCTGATTCTCCCAGGGAGAAAGTCCCTGATTTTCCAAACACAAGTTGGTATTTTCCTTTAGTTTGCTCACAGTATCACTCATGGCCACACTAGTGATCTTTGATATAAAAATAGGAAATCACTGTAGGCAGGAAATTGGAAAGCTGCTGCAGAGATTACTTTTCCAAGAACTCCCTGTGCCACTCCCTTCCTCCCTCTCTGTCTCATGTATATATGTGTGTATATATATGTATATGCATGTGTACACGTGTATTACTGTATATATACTCTCACTCTGTGGTGTGTGTGTGTATGGGGTTGTGTATGAGACACATTGGAAGCAGAAGAGAGTGACATGGTAGCAGAAAGACTGAGGTGCTTAACACTAAAGTAACAACTATAAACTTGAGCAAATCTAACATGAATGGATTAATATCTGCCAGATAATTAAACTGGACATTATTTCAAGTTCTGCTAGGTTGCCTCAGTGTGGTCAGAAGGCAAGATCGGTGTCCCTGGAAAGATCAGTGAAGAACGACTGAGTCTTTAGATCAGGCAGCTATATAATAGGCAGCTGCTGGAGGCAATGGTTATTTTAGAGACAATGGCAAAGGCATCAGTTCTGTTGCGCAAGACAAGGCATTGGCCAATCATGCCTGCATTTTCCCACATGGATAGAAAATATAAAATGATTGGCAAGATAATGCCAAGCGACGGTCCCCATAGGTTGGCTGACACTCAGCATACTACTTTTGTGGAGTCCTGATGGTGTTTACAGCATGGCTAGATTAAAGTTTTCAGGATGGTTGATGTTGCCAGGTAGGAAAAGAAAATCAGTTGCTACAAAGATGGAATTCCAGTGAGAAAATGGAATGTGAGAAGCATGAACTCAGGAAAGCTCAGCTCAGTGAAAAATGAAATTATACGATTACAAATTGACATCTTACACATCAGCAAATTGAGATGGACTGAAATTTAGTCAAAAGATCAAACTGTTTACTATTCAAGGGACAAAAGAAAAAAAAGAAGGAACAGTATTGTTTTCATTGTCAGGAAGGATATAGCAAAGACAACCCAAACAATGGCTGAATAATATCAATTACCGTGTTTCCTCGCAAATAAGACTGGGTCTTATATTAATTTTTGCTCCAAAATTCGCACTAGGGCTTATTTTCGGGGGAGGGCTTATTTGTGGTGCTCCTTCTCCAGTTGCAATGGATGGACTTCCAGTAAATACGTCCATCTCGCTGACAATCTTAACTAGGGCTTATTTTCAGGGTAGGGCTTATATTTTATTTATTTATTTATTTATTTATTGTATTTATATCCCGCCCTTCTCCCGAAGGACTCAGGGCGGCTTACAGGCAATTAAAACA
>JANHFO010033128.1:0-11359 GCA_032468095.1 Pareas carinatus | reverse complement strand
GAATGGGAAGGGGGGATGGAGTCGGGAGGGGAAAGGGGGGAATTGATGGTGTTCAGACAATTAACAAATACCTTTCAATCTTAAAAACAAAAAAACACCAATTTTTAAAAAAGAAATAATCCAAATCAAAGAATATAATCTATGAAGAAAAAGGAAACAAAACAAAAATTGGTCACATTTTATATTTATCAATGTTCACTGGTTTATTAAATGCAATACTATAATATAGTATTGTGAAATATCACAAAGTGTCTATCATTCTCCTGCATCCTTAGTAGAATACCTTTTCCAAAACAGGTAAATCACTAATTGTTAACAACCATTCCTTAACAATGGAGATTATTCCAAATATCATGTTTCCAATTTTTTGGTATGTTGGTACAACATAATTCCTGATAAATAGTTGGATTCCAAAGCCTTGAGCATATAGTTTGACATCATAAAGTATTAACTTCTTTAAATTTAAAGATTTAAAGATAGATTGATTTTAAGTACATTAGTAAATAATCCCAAAAAGATATCAAATGATCACATGACCATATTATGATTCTTTTTACTAAACCCAGTGTAGTGATTAAGCTGGCAAACTGGTTAAGTTTGTGTCAACAGCATGCTTTGAGATATTTTTTTAATCAGTTCTTTTGAATTTCTTTCTGCCTCATTTCTAGGAAACATCAGAGTACAGAGGGGATGACACCTGACAAAGATTCTGCTGCACCGAAGGCTACAGAAGTTATATATGGTCATGCCCCTCAACTGTAGTGTATTTAGTATGCGAGGAGAGGGTGGTAGTAGCAGTGTCCATTTTTTCCTCAGAAGTCTTAGTTGAACAAAGGATACTGTAATTTCTTTTTGTACTTATCTAGAAAGAATTTCCTTTCTGTTTTAAATTACAGAAGCACTTCTTGAACAGGCCATGATTGGCCCATCACCAAACCCATTACTCCTGTCCTATCTGAAATATGCCATCAGCTCTCAGGTAATAACTTCATCATAAAACTTTTCAGTTTTAGAGGGTGTAAATTAATGTGAATGGATTAAATATTATTTTAGCTACAGGACTGAAGTATCTTTGAAAAAATTGAAAAAAATCTCAGCTAATCCAGCTTTAAGTAACTCATGGCAAAATTTTAAAACAGTTGTGCAATTTTCATATTTTTTAATTTGTGTAAATTATTCTCATTTTTCTGAATTGTAAGAAAGGTGTGTATAGGGCACTGAAACTCCACCCCTGGTTTTATTCACATGCCCACTTTAAATTTTGAGAATAATTTTTCTTTTAGTGAAGTCAATAAATCCTTTCAAATTTTTTCCATAGCCAATTTTTTGATTAGTCTTACAAAATTGATTAGTCTTGCAAAGTGCTCACCAACTGACTTGGGGCTAATGTAGGTTCCCCCCCTCCCTACAATGGAAGCATCTGTGATTCTGAAAGAGGATGCTAGATAGCTTGTACAGGTTTTGTGGTGATCGTGTTTTAAGGGGTTTGGATGGGCGGGTTCCTAAGGTAGCGGGAAGGTGTGGGAGGCCACTATGGAGGCCAGGGCAAGGCGGGGAGGCACTAGGGGTCAGAGGGGGTGGGGTGCTCAGGAGGGTGTAGTTCAAAACATCTGTGGTGTGTGGGAGGGGCAGATATAGCGGGAGCAGGGGGCCATATCTGATAAAGGGTGCGTGTCCCCGACATATGTCGGCGGTGGCATGCGCTGACCCCCAATGCTTTTCCTGTGACCTGAGTGGAACAGGCTGTAAGGCCCTGGACTTTCGGTTGATGTTGTGTAACGCCAGATTCGTGGTTAATAAGGCCCCCCTCATTTGTGACCTAGTTAAGGAGGGGTCGCAGACCTGGCGGGTATCACGGAGACCTGGTTGGGTCAGGAAGGGGGGGTTCCCCTTGTTGAAATGTGCCCACCAGGTTTCCGTGCTTTCCATCAACCGCAGGCCTATGGGAGGGGCGGGGATGTGGAGATTTTAATTAAAGAGGAGTTCCTACCAAGGGAGGCCACTGTTTCTCAGGTGACCGGTTGTGAGTCCCTCCTGGTGAAGTGGGGCCCTGGGAGGCAGAGGGGTGTGCTGATCGCATACCTGGCTCCCTGCCACGTGACAGCAGCCCTGCCCGAGCTATTCGATGTCATCATCGAGGTGGTGGTGGAGACTCCCAAACTTATAGTCCATGACGGCCATGGACATGACCCAATTAATTCAGGGACCCATGCACTCGAGGGGGACACGCTGTACCTAGTTTTTACCTCTGGACAGTGGTTAGATGGTCGGAATTTAGGGGAGATAGTTGGGGAGCCGCTGTCATGGTCTGACCATTTTCTCCTTTGGTTGAACTTTCCCATCACCACACCCTGCCGCAGGGAGGCAGAACAGACCAAATGGTTCCACCCCAGGCGCCTGATGGACCCTGACCGGTTCCAGATGGAGCTCGCGGCTGCCTGGAATAGGGTGGCATGCGTTGCCCTTGATCAGGTCGTGCCTTTGCAGCCTCTGACTTGGCGCCAACTCACCCTAGCTCCCTGGTTCTCCGAGGAGCTGAGGAGATGAAACACCGGAAAAGACACCTAGAGAGCAGTTGGAGGTCCAGCTGCTCCGAATCTGTTCAGTCTTCTCTTGGGATCTATATTAAGGCTATATTAAGAATAATTACTTCTGTGCTCTGATCGCGTCTGCAGATAACTTTCCTGTCGCCCTGTTTGGGGTGGCCTGCTCTCTCCTTCATCTGGAGGGGTGGGACGACTCCTTGCAGGGTTCAGCGGAGGAGTTTAGAGATTATTTCCAGAAGAAGATCGCACAGATCTGGGGTGGTTTGGACTCTGACCATGTCATCGGGGGTCACAGGATCAAACTCAACCCATACAAAATTCTCAGACCTGTCCTATTCACCTTCCCTGGATCATGCCAATTGGAGTCCAAGTCTCTTTGGATCTGAGCGATTTTATCGTGCAGATAACTTCCAAATTCCTCAGAACGCTCTTCCAGGGGGTCCTCCCACACTCCTAGATGAAGCAAGGAGTGGGTCACCCTAAAGAGTGCGGCTGGGCGGTTATCTGCCGACGCAATCACGGAGGCGAAGTAAGAACTCTTCGCCTCTCTGATTGTCCCTAAATAGATCCTAATATAAGATCTAGATAGGGTTCGGTCGGATTCAGAGAGGCTAGTCCTCCGGTTGCACTCTAGGCGTCTTTTCCGGCGCTTCATCTCCCTCAGCCCCTCAGAAAACCAAGGGGCTGGGTTGATTCTGCACCGGGACAGAGGCCACAAAGGCACGACCCGATCCAAGGCACCGCCGGCCGCTCTATTTCAAGCGGCCACCAGCTCCTCGGTCGAGCCATGGAACAGAACCCCCGGCTTTGGGAGTCTCAACTGTCACCTTGGCGATGACATTGAGCAACTCGGGCAGGGCTGCTGTCACGCCTATCTAGATCTGCTCCAGTCCGGCTTCAGACCTGGGCACAGCACAGAGATGGCATTGGTCGCATTGGTGGATGATCTCTGGAGGACCCGGGATAGGGGGTTGTTCCTTTATCCTGGTCCTATTAGACCTCTCAGGGGCCTTTGATACCTTTGACCATGCTATCATGCTGTGCCGGTTGGGGGGGGTTGGGAGTTGGAAGCAAACAGTGTTGACAGGAGGGCAGAGGTTGACACTGTGGTGCCTCACTTGTGGGGTGCCACAGGGGTCGGTCCTCTCGCATCTCCTGTTTAACATTTATATGAAGCCGCTGGGTGAGATCATTCGTGACTTTGGGGTGGAGTACCATCAGTACACTGATGATACTCAGCTGTACATCTCCACCCCAGGTCACCCCAACGATGCCATCGAGGTGATGTCCCAGTGCCTGGAGGCCATGCGGATCTGGATGTGGCACAATAGACTCAAGCTCAATTCCTCCAAGACCGAGTGACTGTGGCTGCCGGCGTCACGATATAGCCAGCTTATTCCATTGCTTGCTATTGGGGGCGAGACCCTGGCCCCATGGAAAAGGTTCGCAACTTGAGTGTCTTCCTGGATGCACGGCTGTCCTTGCAGATCATGTGGCAGCCGTCACCAGGGGAGCCTTCTACCAGGTTCGCCTGGTACACCAGTTGCGCCCTTTTCTAGATCGGGACGTCATGCAGATGGTCACTCAGGCACTCGTCACGGCCCGCCTGGACTACTGTAACACTGTCTACATGGGGCTCCCCATGGGTCATGTTCAGAAGCTTCAACTGGTACAGAATGCGAGCTGCACTGGTTGCCGGTGGGTTTCCGGGTGTGCTTCAAGGTGCTAGTGATGACCTTTAAAGTGCTCCATGGCTTAGGACCCAGTTATTTACAGGACCGCATTCTGCCAGCGAATACCTCCCACCGACCTGTTCACTCCCACAGAGAGGGTCTCCTCAAGGTGCCGTCGGCCAGACAATGTCGGTTGGCAACCCCCAGGGGGAGAGCCTTTTCTGTGGTAGCTCCCATCCTCTGGAATGATCTTCCCCCAGAGATTCGTATTATCCCAGACCTATCTCTTCACCCAGGCTGGTTTGGCCTAATCACAACTTCCCTCGCTTAAAAAGTGATATAAATTTTAAATATTTCAAATTTTAGATCCGGCTATAAATTGGTTTTATACTGCAGTTTTTAAATTTCAGCCACAGTAATTATATTTTTTAATTGTTCTTAAATATTGTTTGTATGTTTATAGTGTTTTAAATGGCTGTACACCGCCCTGGGTCTCTTCGAGGAGAAGGGCAGTATAAAAGCATAAAAATAAATAAATTACATGTTTTGAAGACTCTCCTTGATAGGTTCGTTGGGGAAGGAAAGCTGGACAACATAAGTCTTCAGAATCTTTATTCAAACAATCAAACACAGCAAAACTCCACACCAGCTTTTGTTGCTGGTTCTTTAAATATCCCTAGCTGAGTGCACTTTAACCAATCAGCATGTACCAGTCTCAGCAGAAGAAAAGCCTGGCCGAAGAGGGGGGGAAATTACTTTAATTACTTCCCTCCAGCAGCTGGCTCCCAGCAGCCTGAGATCCTACACCCCTCCCCCTGGATGAGCTTATCCTTGAGCAGACAAACCCATTCAGATGAGGGGGTCGACTGCGCAGGTGAGCTGACCTGTGCAGTTCATTCTCCGTCGGAGCAGCAGGCCAAGTGGGTGGACATGTAGCAGACTCTGGGGCTTTCGATGAAAGCTCCTGGAAGTCTCCAGGCCCATGTATCAGTGAAGTTGAGGAATCATCAGGCACTGCTCTGCGTTAGAGAGATTCATAACCAGGCACGTCCTCCCAATCCTCTGGGTCTTCGCACCCTGGGGAAGGAACGGTATTTTTATTGTTAGTGTGGTGGGGCAGACTATTGGGTCCTTCAGCTAGCGGCCTTTTTTCTTAGCTGATCAATGTGGCGATGCCACAGTCAGTTATCTTCTAACCTTATTTCATAAGAAAGAGGACCTGTTACCCTTTCTACAGTCCCTGCCAGCCATTTTGGACTTGCAGAATTATTTTTTGCAAACACCCCATCCTGTTCTGCTAGTTGTCTGCAGGGCCAGAATGGGTGCCCTGAATACTCAGGAGCATATTATGAGTAAAGTCTATCTAACACTGATCTTAGCTTTTGCCCAAATAACAATTGAGGGGCACTTTTTCCTGTTTCTTTGTGAGGAGTTATGTGCTGCCAGGACAGAAGCTTATCTAACCTTCCTGCCAGTCCCAGGGGCCCAACCTCCCTAAAGCCTCCTTAGTAGAGTGAACCATTCTCTCTGCTAGGCCATTTCCCTGCGGGGAATGTGGCGCCACCAGGGCGTGCCTAATGCCAAGGTCTGCCAAGAAACCTTCAAACGTGGTGGTCGTAAACTGCGGTCCATTGTCAGATACAATAACATCAGGCAGCCCATGTATGGCGAATAAATTTGTTAAAACCTTAATGAGTGCAGCTGTTTGTATGGAAGGCAATAAACAAACCTCCAGTCATCTGGAGAACACATCAATAATTATTACAAACATATGGCCATAGAAAGGGCCAGCAAAATCCATGTGCAGTCTTGACCAGGGAGCCCTAGGTTGCTTCCATTTCCTTGAAGGTGACTGAGGAAGGGCAGGCCTGGATTCTTGGCAGATCGAGCAACCAGCTGCTTTGTGCTCACTCTCCTCACCATGCCTGGCCACCAAACAAAACTGCAGACCAAGGCCTTCATTTTTACAATGCCTGGATGGCATTCGTGTAAAGTGTCCAGTACTTTTGGCCATAATTTCTCCAGCATGACTACTCTGTCCCCCCAGAGAAAACAGTTCCCTTGAATTGATAGTTCATTACTCTATGACAGGAATGGTTTAAACTGTGTGACTACCAGCTCCCTCAGCCACCCCCTCCCCAACCAGTTAATAACAGGCTTGAGGGTCAAGTTAGTAGCAGAGAAGGATGCAATTTCGGCTTAGGTGAGCAGGCCCGAGGCAAGGCAGTCAATTAATAATATAGGGCAATCCTCCTCAGAAGGTCCTCCAGTGTCTGAGAGAGGCCAGCAGCTCAAGGAGTCCGCATGGCCCAAGGTTGGCCCTAGGCAGTGCAGTAAGGTGTAGGAATAAGTGGCAAGGAAAATAGTCCACCTTGTAAACCGAGGAGACAAAGCCAAAGGTGTAGGTTGGTCACCTTCTAGAAGTCCCAGAAGGGGCTTGTGGTCAGTAACCAGAGTAAAGTGTCTGCCATAGACATAATCATGAAAACAAATAATGCCTGCCACTAAGGCAAAGACTTCTTTGTCTAATTAACTATAATTGCTTTCAACTACAGTCAGGGTTCTAAAATAAAATGCCACGGGGGCTTCAGATTCAAAACTGCACCCACACCAGAAGATGAGACGTCGCAAGCAAGGACTAAGGGTATGGTTTAATTATACCTCATCAGAACCTGGTCACTAGAGAAAAGCTGTTTAACTGCGTCAAAAGTAGTGTTCTCTTTTTGGCCCCACATCCATGGACTATTCTTGGCTAAGAGTCAGTGAAGGGGGTCAGCAATTGTTGCCTTGTTTTTCAGGAAACTGTGATAAAGGTTTAAAAGGCCCAAAAACGATTACAGTTTTGTTTTGTTGGTGGGGTTAGGAGCATTTCTGATGGCTCTTACTTTGTTGTCAGTCAGGTGACTTCACTGACCATCAATACAGTAGCCTAGCAATTCAACCTCCTGGACTCCAATCTGGCATTTATCCATCCTCTACGTTAACCCAGCTTTTCTAAAAGCTATGAAGACAGCTCTTAGGTGTGACAATAATTGTGTTTGTTTTCAGCTGTGTCCAGAATATCATCAAAATAAGACACAACCCTAGGGATTTTTTGTTGTTCCATAACACTTTGGAAGATCTCTGGGACTATACTTATCCCAAATTGAAGACATGTGATTTTAAAGGCACCACGGTGAATCACAATGGTCTGTACCTCAGCCTTGGTGCCATCAACATGAAGCTATTGATAAGTTTGAGCTAAGTCCAGCTTTGCAAAAATTTGGCTAGGGCCCAACGAGTGCAACAAATGTTGCACTATAGGGACGGGATAGGCACTTTGTTGCAATGCTTTATTCAAAGTACATTTATAATCCACAGAAATGCTGATGGATCTGTCCCTTTTTTCTAGGGTAACGATTGGTGTCTCCCAGCATGCAAGGATTTCCTGGACAATGAGTTTGTCGAGTTCCACATGTAATTTAGGTTTTAATGCAAACGGAACCTGGTGGGGCTTAAGCCTAATAGGGGTTATTTTTGGATCTAAATTGATTGAAATGGGTGTACCGATGTACTTGCCTAATTGGTTGTCGAAAATGTCCTTAAATTCCTTAATGAGGTCCTCACCCCAGCCGCAGCATGTAGCATGAATTCTAGTCACCCTAAATCCAAGAGAGCTGAACCAGTCTAATCCAAGTAGACTAGGGAGGCCTCCACCGACAATGGTTACAGGCAGTTTCCCATTGAAGTCATTGTAGGTGACGGGCACAGTGAAGAGGCCAATTACCGAGAGTTGGTTTCCTTGATAATTGCTTATCTTCAGCGGTTGTCTTTGAAGCTGTGCTTTTTGTAGATCTGGCACAGCTTTCTTGATGGTGTCCCAGGAGACAATGGAGATTTCTGAGCCAGTGTCGACCTCCATATGACATGGGCAGCCATTTAGGTGGACGGTCACTGTAGTCTTTGCTTTACGGTGTGTGTGATTGCTGCCAATTTTGATCTGGAATGCATTTGTGTTTCCCGGAGTTTTCTTAGCTTTCCATGGTTGTCTGGGTTCTTTGCCAGGCTTGCTTCTAGGTTGTCTTGGCATCTCAGTACGTGCTGTAAAGTCGGTGAGTAGGCTTGCATGGCATACCTTGGCCAGATGTCCCTTTTTCCACAACAGAGGCAGATAACCTCACAAAATCTGCAAGTTGCTCTGGAGTGCAGCCCTCTGCAGCCCACACACTTTCTATTAGACTCTGGTTGGGCTTTGGTTGTTTGAAAAACCTTGCCTTCATCATCTGGGGCTCTCTCCTCACTGAATTCACATTGGCCGTGGTGCACTGAAACGTTAGCTCTCTCAGCTGCTGAGACACTCACTATTTTTTGTACGGAATCAGCTACGTTTGACGAGGTCTCAGCTGCTGAGGTCTCAGCTGCTCTGACCTCATCCAGAGTGATTTTTATTGTTAAATCTGGATTAGCCAAGAGCCTCCTTTGCAGTCGAGTATCTTTCACGCCAAAAATCACTTGATTCAGCAGGCTGTCTTCCAAGTCAGCAAATGCACACTGGGCTGCTGCCTTTCTTAATGTGACTATAAACTGGTTTATGGTCTCCCCTTGTTTTAATACTCTGTGTCGAAGAGCAGAGAATTTCAAGATGGAGGACTGGTAGGATATATGCTTCCCCTACTCGACCTTAAGGTTTTTGTTTTAATTGCTTTTATTATGGTTTTTAACAGTGCTTTCAGCCTTTATCCCCTGATGTCTGTAGGGGAGTTTTAGTGCAAAATTGTATACCAATTAATCCTTCAACTCTTTTTCAGAAAGTCCCAGCAGCTCCTATTTTACCTTGGCAATGAGCCCAGTTTTGGAATTCTTCAGATATTTTTGCTGTTAGGCCTAATTGTCTGGCCCTGCATCTTGTATTCATTACTCATACAGTTTGCTAACAACTTGGCAAACATTGCCTACGAGCTGCTTTGACTGTTCTGACTGCTTTGATATATATGAGCTGACCTCCGTTGAAGACGTATTTATATAATTGGTTTAATCGGAGAACTTACCAGTAAAATGTTAACCAGCATTAGGCCTTATTATTATCTAACACTCTCTATCAAGAGATTAATTGGCTGCCCGATATGAGTCCACATAAATGTCGCCGTTCCCTATCCCCGAGGGATCCTAGTTGGGAGACTTCACCCGGAAATAAAATGGGTTCTTTGTCCAAGATCAAAAAGACCGATATTTTGGAATTGAATGAAGACTCAAACTCATCAACTACTTCTTTGGACAAATTCTTCCAAAGCCTAACATCTCTGATGACTCCGCCTAGCTTCCCCTTGGAGGAATCAGATTCCCCTGTGGCCTCTCTGTGCAACACACACTCCTTGTTGGATTGCCCGACACCTTCAGATGTCAGTTCTATCCCACCCAGTCTCTCTGCTCTGCTGTCCTCCACCGTCTCAGTCCAGCCTTCGGATATCCGGCTTTTGCAACAGTTTTGACTTCGTTTGGTCGACTCCATTACTCATTTGACATCTTTTGTTGGAGTGCTGGAGGGCAAAGTGGAATCCCTCAGTAAGTCAGTTCCAGCATCACATTCCTGAAGAATCATCAGACATGCACCTGGCTTGTCCCGAATGAATAGTCACCTCCCTCCATGACCGACACTGTTAGTGAATCTCCAATTGCTCACAGCCAACCTATGTTTGAACCTGGCCCATTCACACTTTAATAAGTATGACTGGACCAACCGTAAATCTATTTTAGTCACATTGAGGCTTCTAACCAATTTTCACATGTTGAACTATGAGTTGCTCTCTGTGGAAAGGCTTCCTAGTATATTCCAACATAAACGCCTGATTCTCAAGTTCAGCTCATCTAAGATTCCCTCACCCTTATGTGGTCTTCGTAATCATCTGACCCATTTTGGAGTCTTTCCTCAGAGATGCTTTATAAATACCCAAGTATCCTCCCTTGGGAGGAAGCTGACAAATGTGGACACTTGCTGTCGGACGGGGTCGGAGTGCAAGGACCTTCATATGGAAGCCGGTAGCCCCTTGAGGACTCCAACTACCAGTCCCTTAAATCTGCTGGTGATTCAGCAACAGCAGGAGGACAACCCCAGGACTAGTAATGTTGCGCTTCCGGATCAACCTCTCTCTACCTCTGATTCCGAAGGCTTAGCAGGACCTGTTCCTTCATCCCTGATTACTTGTTCCCCTCCTGTTTCCCCAGAAGTTTGCCTCCCGAAATGTCACATTCCCAGTCCCCACAACTGGCTGGTTTGATCATCCAGACTCCTCAAGCTCCCCCTCTTTCGCCATCTATCATTATCACCAAACCATATAATGGATGTATCTCCTAGGATGACAATAACATTATACAGAAGTCTCCCTTAACTGTTTTATCTGTTCAACAATCAAGTCACTATCGAGACCAGGACGATGATCTCAGCCCAAATTTGGCTCCCCACCAGAATAATTTAAGACCCAATAATGAGCCTAAAACTAAGCAAGATAACAGATTTCTTCGGTTTAACTGCCCCTCAGTCTTCCCACCAGCCACCTGTCATTCCCAAATGACAGCCAAAGATCTATCCGCCAACTCCCTCTTGGTCCATTATGAGTTGGAACATCGCAGGGTGGGCATTCAAAAAAGCCGACCCGAACTTTTTGAATTACCTTAAAAACTTTCAAATCCTCATATTTCAGGAAACGTGGGAGGTTAATGACATTTCGCTATGTGGTTTTGAAATCATAACTTTGTCAGCCCGTCCCTCATTGCTTGGTGGTCGTTCCAAGGGTGGCCTTGCAACAAATATCTCCCTGGATATGCAGGCAAATGTAGTTCATGTGGACTCTTTTCCCCCTTATGCCCAGGCAAATTTGATATCCGTCGGGAAGCTCTCACTCCTGGTGTTTAATGTCTACCTTCCTCCTGGGGGATCTTACCGGGATTTGGATGAGTTGTGGGCCCGTCTGGAAGACTTTCTTGCCACTACCATATTTAGATTCCCTTATTCTCTGGTCCTCCTGGTGGGGGATCTAAACACCCACACTGCGGAGACCTGGGAAACCTTGGTTGCCTCTCGTTGGTAGCCAGGCCCGACTAGGGATGATCACCTCCTGGATACCTTGAAAGGAAGAGTTTCCAAGGATTTGAAAGTTGACAAAG
>JANHFO010033041.1:0-11363 GCA_032468095.1 Pareas carinatus | reverse complement strand
TCTATCTATCTATCTATCTATCTATCTATCTATCTACCTATCTATCTATCTATTTCAAAAATGACTCACTCACTCATTCACTTACTGACTGAGTCATCACAAGATCTCTAAAATCATTAAACATCAAATATGCCACATAACAGCGTACTCCCATCTAGGCACTCACTAAGAAAGGATTTTTAAAAATATTATTATATTAATATTATTTATTTATTTAATTAATTATATTTTTATACCGTCCTTCTCCCCGAAGTCTTAAAAATCTTAAATCTTAAAAATATTAAGATTTATTGCCATATTTAAATTCTGGATGGGTAGAGGATTGTGATTCGACAAAATATTTGACACCATTTGTTTCCTTTCTCCTGATTGGAGGCCTTTCGCAGCCTGCTGTTTCAATTTGGTTTTTTCCATTCAGACCACCACTAGCAGCGGCACGAGTGGAGACTCTCACAGAAAAGCACAAACACGGCATTCTGGTAGGCTGCTTTCCTCCTTTTTAATCCTAAACCCTCTACTCCTACCCACCCTCGCAATCCCTGTCCGCACGGCTATGCAGCCCCACCTTCCACAGGGCCTACCTGACTGCCTGCCTCGCCTCACTGTCTGGCTGCCCACTTCCTGCACAGGCCTCAGAAGGGGCCGAAAGGATCTCAGGAGAGGCCAAAAGGGTCTTAGAAGGGGCCTAAAGGGCCCCAGAATGGGCCAAACAGGCCTCAGAAGGGGCCAACGGGCCTCAGAATGGGCCTAAAGAGTCTCAGAAGGAGCCAAATGGGCCTCAGAAGGGGCCTAAAGGGCCTCAGAATGGACCAGAAGGGACCTTAAAGCCTCAGAAAGGGCCTAAGAGTCTCAGAATGGGCCACACAGGCTTCATAATGGGCCTAAAGGGCCTCAGTAGGGGCCTAAAGGGCCTCAGAAGGGGCCTAAGGGGCCTCAGAATTGGCCAGAAGGGACCTAAAGAGCCCCAGAAGGAGTCAAATGGGCCTCAGGAGGGGCCTCAGGGCCTCAAAATGGGACTAAAGGGCCTAAGAAGGGGCGGAATTGGCCTTAGAACAGGCCTAAAAGATCTCAGAAGGGGCCAAAAGGGCCTCAGAATGGCCCACACCCCACTCCGTAGTGGAGCACAGGTATCAGAAGCTAGTATAATTATAGTTTAAGGCTCTAGTCACAACTATAAACTCATAAACTCACAGTAACTACATAAAAAGAACTTTTTTAATATTAAAAAAGCAAAGAAAGCAAAGAAATGGAAGCTACCATTCAACTTATTAAAGAATTAATACAAAGGATTTGTGAAGAGGAAAAAGAAAACAATGAAGGAGCAGAAATGACCTGTGATAGACAAAATCAGCAAATGCTGGATACAAAGGCACAACTTGAAAATTATCAACAAATGACTATTAAAACTGAACAGAAAATTCAAACTATGGAAAACAAATCAGAAGAAACTGATAAAATATTCCAAAGAAATATAAAATACATGAGGAGAAACAAACTGTCTAGGAAAGTCCATAAAAGACTTAAAAAGCCAACAAAAAATGAGAAATTGAGAACAAGAAATGAGTCATTGACATACAAAGACATGGAAACTGAGATGTTGAAGGAAACTTCTAAGAAAACAAGAGAAAACCAAAGACAATTTTATTTCCTGATGACTAATTTAAAAGTTAAAAAATGAATTATAGATAGTTAACCCCATTGTTGATTTTAACTAATTGGGGCAATATTGGTGAAATGGGTGGAACAGTTTTGGATAAAGGAGTGCAATGCAGACAAGATAGAGAGGAACAAAAGGGAACAGTTATTGTATATGGTAGACAGAAATTTACGTAAAGAGGTATTGAATAAAATAATAAATTTGAGATTTATTTTATGATTAATAAGAGAAATAGTTTTTAAAATAGTCAAATTTATGTTTGAACATATAGATTTACACTTGAATTTTGAATGAAACCATTTTAAATGTGGGATTTATTTCATGAATAGGATGAGAAACAGTTTTCAAAACAGCAAAATGTATGTCTGGTTAGAAAAATGAGGAAACATACAGATTTAAACTTGAAGTTTAAATGAAATATTTTTAAATGTGGGGTTTATTCTATTTAAAAAAAATATTTATTTTAAAGTTTTTTAAAGCCTTGGCGTCTTGGCCTTGTTACACCACTGCTAATCTGGACACTGGATGCTTGCAGTGTTGAGTTCACTTCAACTCAAGACTTTCCTTTCTTTTGTTGTGCTGGCCAGAGATAAAATATCTCTTTCTTCTATAGACACCATAAATACCAGCAGTTCTCAGTGGAAGAGTATCAGAAGCCCCAGAAAGGCCCTGGACAAAGGTAACTTATTGGGCATAAACCCTCAAATGCAAGGAGACCTATGGCTTTACAAAATGCCAGGCAGGGCTGTAGCACATAGAACTCAGGCCAAGTGGGTGGCAGTGGCAATTGGTTCCCACTGTCTCGAACAAAAAAGTCCTTATTAAGGGGAAATACTAGAGCGGAGTCTGGGAAGTTTTCTAGACTCCACACTAAGATGTAAGCTATTCCTTTCCAAAAAAGCAGATCCCCCTTGGGAGAGGGATATTTTCTTCCCCATATGACGTTAACTCATTCTATTTTCTTCTAAGTAAGAACAATGCCTCTTAGACCAGGGATGGGCAGGTTGCAACGCTCAGGTTGCATGCAATCTTCTGGGCCTGTCTCAATTACAACTGTTAATTTTTTCTATGACCCAGCTTCTGCAAAGCCTAGCAGAAACCACACACCTTTCCAGGTGCAAAATCTGAATGTTTCAGAAAGCACCCAACCGTGGCAATATTGATACGTAATTTTAGGGGGTTTCCTTTTTTCTAAGTACGGTAGTAGATGGCAATCAGAAGCTCTTTGTTTTCCTGATTTTCCTATGCACGTTGGTCCTGCTATGCCACTGAAATTCTGAACACTGTTAAGAGGAGCAGGCAACAATAACAGAATAACAGAGCTGGAAGGGACCTCTAGTTCATCCCCCTGCCCAGGCAGGAAGCCCTATACCATGACAGACACATGATTGTCCAATCTCTTCTTAAAAACTTCCAGTGGTGAAGCACTCACAACGACTGAAGGCAAGTTGTTCCACTGATTAATTATTGCAACAGCCAGGAAAATTCTTTTGAGTTCCAGGTTGTCTCTCCTTGATTAGTTTCCATCCGTTGCTTCTTGTTCTGGCTTCAGGTGCTTTGGAGAATAGCTCTTTGTAGCAGCCCCTGAGATATTGGAACACTGTTATCATGTCACCCTAATGGCATGATAAGAGAAAACATCTATTCTTCCTCCATAACTTTCTCAGCTCATTTAGATCACTGAGTGGTTTGCGTGACCTGAGTTTCAGAGAAAGCACTCGGGTGTGAATGACACCCATATGGTGAATCAGAGCCATCATGCAGCATTGCAGGCGGGATTGGACGCCAGGCCCTTTGTCCATCCACGACCTAGATTAGCAAACTGCTCCTTAGTGGTTGCGCCTCCTGCAGCCAAATTGTAGGAGGGACTTGTTTCTTCATCCTTCTGTGGAGAAACACTGCGACTTTTGGCCCAATCTTGGCACCACTCAGTGAAACGCCAGCTGTACCTATCTCGGAGTCAAACATGTACAGGCATTGCCAGGAAGGAGTTTCAGGCTTGAAAGATTTGATACTATCAGGGCAGCACTTTTCTTCTTCTTCTCAGTCATGTTCAGTCCTGTATTATTAAGTAGTAGCTGGCTATTAAGCTGGCCAAGGATGAATGAGAATGCTTCTGTTCACAAAGAAAAGCGAGGAGCTAGGAGGCAGCTGTCAGTTCCTATCTAGCCACTGTAGATTTGCCATTATGACAAATATTAACCAAAACTGTAGATCCAGATACAGGTAGACTTCAACTTATGTCCACAACCGAACCCAACATTTCTGTTGTTAAGTGAGACATTTGTTAAGTGGTGTTTGCCCCATTTTATGACCTTTCTCACAACAGTTCTTCAGTGAATCACTGCAGTTGTTAAGCTGGTAACACCGTTGTTAAGTGAACCTGACTACTCCATTGACTTTGCTTGTCAGAAATTCGCAAAAGGGGATCAGGTGATCCCAGGATACTGTGAGTGTCATAAATAGGAGTCAGTTGCCAAGTGTTTGGATTTTGATCACGTGGTCACAGGGATGCTGCAACAGTTGTAAGTGTGAAGAACAGCCATAAGTCATTTTTTTCAATGCCAGTCACTAAATGAACTGTTTGTTGTAAGTTAGGGACTATCTGTATAGCTTAATAAAAAGAGGTTTTTTTCTACGTTAAGGATTGCTTTCTTTAATATATTCCACTCTCTCCTAATATGAACATCTCAATAGTGACAGAAATGAGTCCAGTCTAGATACTACTACATCTTTCTACAGGCAGTCCTCAACTTACAACCATTTGCTTAGAGGCCAAAATTACAATGACATTTAGAAAAAGTGATTTAAAGAAGAATCAGTACACTTCAAAACATGGAATTGTATTTATGGATGGTTAGACAAGAGACTGAAAGAGTAGGTATGAAATTGTATTAGAAAGATGGATAAATACTGATGTAATGTAGACACAAATGTATACCCAGTTGGCTGAAGTTGATAGAAATAGTTACTATGTTGTTTTCTTTTTTTATTCTTATTCGCATTTAGGTAATAATGTTTTTAAATGTTTTTGGGGAAAAAATGAATGAAAAATTTTGAACTCCCTCAAAAAATTCTTCAAAACTTTAACAAGCCTTTTTTAAAAAAATCTGATATAGTGAAATTATTCAGATTACTCTCTTGGTTTACTGTTTGTATATTGCTTTTAATTATTAAAATATCAGCTGATTTCAAAAAGAAAAAAGAAAAAGTGATTTACAGCTAATTTATTTATTTATTTATTTACAGTATTTATTTATTTATTTATTTATTAAATTTATATACTGCCCTTTCCCCAAAGGACAGCCAGATAAGATACATCAATTGTAAAAGTTAAAAAACAAATTAAAAAATATTAAATGATTAGGCGAAATATTAAAACTTTGAGACTTGTTTAAAATCTCCAAGACAATAACCAATTAAAAACCAATTTAAATCAAAGGGGGAAATTAGGAAAGCCCAGCCTGAACAAACAGGTAGGTTTTAAGGGCATGATGAAATACACGAAGGCCTGGGATCCTGCGTATCTCCGGGGGGAGCCCATTCCACAGGGCTGGAGCTGCCACAGAGAAGGCTCTCCCCCTGGGGGTCGCCAGCTGACATTGTCTGGTCGACGGCACCCTGATGAGGCCCTCTCTGTGCGAGCGTACTGGCTGGTGGGAGGTAGATGCTGGTAACAGGCCATCCTGTAGGTACCTAGGTCCTAAGCCATGGAACACTCTAAAGATGGTAAACAGCACCTTGAAGCGCACCCGGAAGACCACCGGCAGCCAGTGCAGCTCGCGCAGGAGAGGAGTCACGTGGGAGCGACCCCTCGTCCCCATATGGTGATGTGATCAAAATTCAGCAATGGCTGTGAATTTGCTGCATCCTGGGACTGTGTGATCACCATTTGGGACCTTTTCCCAGGTGGTTTCCAACAAGCAAAGCCAACGGGGAAAGTTGAATTCACTTAATGATTGTGCAATTCACTTTAACAACCACAGTGATTTGCTTAACAAGTATGGCAAAAAAGGTCACAAAATCAGGCACAACTCACTTAAAATCCACCTCGCTTAGCAATGAATAGTGTGGTCTCGTCTGTGGTTGTAAGTCAAGAACTATCTCTACTGCTTTATAACTTGGGAAGGTAAGCCAGTCCATCTATTCTTCCCTTTGTTTCCAGTTTTTTTTAAATGAAATGAAACCTTTATTGTCATGCTACAGCATGTGTACAATGAGATTGGCTGTGCATTCCAGCGCCCCAACACATGCAGACACCACATTGTTACATTATTATTTTTCATTCAGGAATCTGACAGCCCACTGATAAAAACTGTTCCTCAGCCTGTTTGTGTGGCTTCCTATGCTTCTTTATCTCCTGCCCGATGGTAAGAGAGTAAAGGACTGACCAGGGTGTGACTCCGTCCCTGAGGATTTTCCTCACTCTTCTAAGGCAGCGGGCCCTAGCAATGTCATCCAGTGGTTTGAGGGGACAGCCCACGATGTTTTGTGCTGTCCTCACCACCCTCTGTAAGGTCTTTCTGTATGGGGCTGTCAAACCAGCATACCACATTAATATAGGAGGACGTTTTCGATAGTGGACCAGTAGAAGGAGGTCATCAGCTGTTGTTCCACTTTATTTTTTCGCAAGGGCTTAAGGAAGTGGAGTCTTCGTTGGGCCTTTTCCGTCTTTCTTTGCTTGCATTTAATTTGTGTCAGGTTAAGAAAGTCATTGGATTTGGAAGAAGCAGGATAGGAAGAATATTGACACTTTTGAACATTGGCATTGGAGAAAATGTCTGAGAATCCTGTGGGCAGTCAAGAAAACAAACCAATACCATATTTTCCGGGGTATAAGGCGACCCCTGCACTGAAGCTCTGCCTTTTAAGTTTCGCATTTCGCCAGCGATCTAGCCTCCAAAACCGGACCTGGGAGGGAGACGAACAGGTTTTGTCTCTTGGCAGCGGCGGGCAGTCTCAAAGGTGGGGCGAAACTCACCGGCGGTGAGCAGGCGGGCAGCGACAGTGGCCAGGCGAGACTCTTCTGCTTTACCCCTGCATCAGCTTTTGTAAGTTTGGAGGCTAGATCACTGGCTGGTGCGGTGGGCTGTGGAGGAAACGTGGGTTATCCCTCCTCAAAAAAAACTCGAAGGGGAAGAAGGCAAAACTTAAAAGGCAGAGCTTCAGTGCAGGGGTCGCCTTATACGCTGAAATATACGGTATTGCACTAAAGTTCTTTCTATCCAACCTTGAATTGGAAGAAAGCCATACTGGCACAAAATGTCCTCTTCCAATTGCTGATCCCTATCCTGCCTCTGTTCTCGGTTGCTGCCAGATTTCCTGACTTCCAAGTAATAGGTGCCAGAGCTAATAGATTTAAAACTCTCTGAGGCTGTGTTTGAGGTTCATGGTAAAACTAAAGGGCATTCTTCCCAATCCTTCTGTTGCGTAGTCAGTTCTTTAGGCATGGAAGGCATCGGCTGTAGAACAGAACACAGGTTTATTGGAGCAAAGCACGGGCATATCTTATAGCAACTGGAACACAAGCGAAAAGTCTGGCAATTCAGCTGTGCAACAAGCTTATATACAATATGACCACTAGGAGGCAGCCAGTAAGCAATTGAAGTTTTTCCTGCACCAGCGATCCCTGGAGACAGGCAGTCTGGGCCTACAGGCTTCAACTACTTTAGGGCAAACTACTTTTACTGCTTCATAGTGCTTTACAGCACTTTCTAAGCCAGTGATGGCGAACCTTTTTGAGACCGAGTGTCCAAACTGCAAACCAAAGCCCATTTATGTATTGCAAAGTGCCAGCACAGCAGCACACACACCCCGCCCCCCCCAACTACACCTCTACTCCCCTAGCAATGCCTCCCATGACAATCCCACCCCCCAGGGAACGTGCTCACCTGCCTTCGGCTTCTTCTTCGCTTCCCCGCCGCCAGGACTTCTTCTCCGGTGGCGGCAAGGTGCTTCCCCACCACACAGGCGACTTCTCCAGGGTCGGCGGAGTGCTCACCCGTCACCTAGGCAGCTTCTCCAGAGGCGGCGGGTTGCTCACCTGCCACCCATGCTCCTACCTGTGGTGGATCTCTCCTCCGGCTAGCTGCTAAATAATTATTTCTTTTTTACTTACCTGGGTGAAGGCGTGCCTGCTGGCAGAGAGGGCACTGTTATAAACTGTTTACAGACCCAGCATATCCCCCCCCCTCAACAATCTGGGTCCTCATTTTACCAACCTCAGAAGAATGGGAGACTGAGCCAACCTTGAGCCCGTGAGGATCGAACTCCTGGCAGTGGGCAGAGTTAGCCTGCAATACTGTACCACTTTCTTCTTATTTCTAGATTGGTTCTCTCCTCTACAGCTCCTGAACTGTATATAGGTAGTTCTCGACTTATGACCACAACGAAGCCCAACATTTCTGTTGCGGTGCAAGAGAGTTGTTAAGTGAGCTTTGCCTCATTTTGCATAGTTGGCTGCATAGTTGATAAGTTCGTAACATAGTCGCTACGTGAATCTGGCTTCTTCATTGACTTTCCTTGTCAGAAGGTCGTAAACGTTGATCACATGACCCTGGGAGATTGAAAATGTCATAAATACGGCCAAGCATCTGAATTTGGATAACATGACGATGGGGATGTCATAAGCGCGAAAAACAGTCACAAGTCACTTTTTTCAGGGCCGTAGTAACTTCGAACGGTTGTTAAAGCAATGGCAAGCCAAGGATTATTTGTATACAGCTCACAAATGGTGCCATCTTTACAGTTTTGATGTAGGCTAAGTTAAAAAAAGGAGACAGATGGTTTTGTTTCCCCTGAAACTAAGTGTGACTTGCTAGGTGGAGCCCTCAGACCCCACTTTGAGAAAACCGTCTCCAATAGACCCTATCATATAAAATACCATCACCAACAAAATAAATCAATTCGGCCTTTTCCTCTAATGAAACCTCACAGTCGCAATGACCTATGAAAGGTTCTTATGAGTACAGTCTGATTGCTTTTTAAAAAAATTGCATAGAACATAATGTCCAAACCACTCTGGACATTTTTCTGAAAAGACTTTTTAGAGTTCTGGTTTCTTCCTAATCTTGATGCCAAAACACCCTACAAATGGTAAAAAAACAAACAGATTTTTGCTTGCTAAATTATCCTACTGGTTCCAACTTAAATTAAGATCTTTGGTCCAATGAACAAGACGATTAAGCAAACTGCAGAATCTAATTATATAATTGTGTTTGGCACCTCCTCCACACGGCGACTGCGCATTTCAAACAGCTACTTGATTTCATTAGAAAAAGAGCTTCACTAAAGCCAGTCCTTGCATGCTGCACTGCCTGTACGTAAAGTTTGTGCAAGATACCTAAGCATCAAACAATCCATTCAAAATGAATAAATTAATTGCAACATAGCTCTGGAAGATGACAGTCTATTTTTTCAGCTGTATGGTGCATATTGTATTTATTATCTGGATGAAATAATTATATGTATAAAGTAACGAAATAAAATAGTCTATAAATAAATTAAGTACAACATAGGATTGGAGAATGACAGTTTATTTTTTGAGCTGTATGGTGTACTATCCAGATAAAGAAAAGAATAGTATGGCATGATGAATGTGTTTTGTGACATGTTTTGTCACAAATGTTTTGATATGTGACATGAGGAAGTGTTTTGTGACATGATGATTGTACTTGACAACATGACACAAAGAATGTACTCTACAATTGTGATTGTATTCATGATTAAGATCGTGGTTTGTTGATTGCAGCTTAGATGTACTTGACAAAATGAATGTACTTTATGATTGTGAATGTATCTTATGACTGTAATCATTGTTTGTCAATTATATAGCCTTATGATAGCAATAGCAGTTAGCAATAGCACGGTGTTTTATAGCCCTCTCTAAGCGGTTTACAGAAATCAGCACATTGCCCCCAATAATCTGGGTCCTAATATGACCGACCTCGGAAGGATAGAAGGCCGAGTCAACCTTGAGCTAGTGGGACTCGAACTGCTGAACTTACTAGCAGCTGACTGTCAACAGAAGTAGAATGCAGTACTGCACGCTAACCACTGCGCCACCACAACTCGGATTTCAATTACAGCTTGTCAATTACAGCCTGTATATAACTAAAGACCATGTACACTGGAGAAAAACTCCTTGTGTGCTCAGACACACTTGGCCAATAAATTCTAATTCTAATTCTAAAGAGAAATAATCCTGAAAAAAAAAATTATATTTAGTAAATAAAAGCCACCAAGAAATATATTCTCTTGTTGCTAAGGGAGGGGAGAAAAATAGGATTGACAAAGGGGTGAGGTTGATAAAGGAGCAGAAGAAACTCTGGACTATGAAACACTCACAAGAGTTTAACACAACCGAGACAGATCTGCATGTTAATTTTTGGATAGTGCTATTTCAGATTTTAGTTTGGTTTTTGGCACCGGTTTTGATCTTTCTGTTCAGTATAAAGTGCGGAAAGTAAGAACACCATTTTGCATCCCCAAGTCTTGCTTTGATGACTCAACAGATCTCTAACTCCTGGTGTAAGGTTGTTTAAAGATTTGCTTTGTTAGTGGGAAGGGAGTAAACGGAAAAGAGATTTAGCAGGAACGGGCTGTAAAAGGAACTTTCTTCTGAGGTGCTGCTTTCCCTGTGCCATCCGTAAACAAAGCTCACATTGCACAAATGCAAGGATAATGAAGTCCCCTTGGGGGAGATTAAATACTGTTTAACTGGGGAAAGGAAGACTGGGCTCCCTTACAAAAGCACACCAGCCTTGCGCTTTATAAGCAGGGAACTCCAGATTAAGGTCTCATTATCAACACCACAGCATCTCCAATGAGAACAGATCCATTATCCAGCGGCAGAAAGAACACTCTGCTGACTGCCTGGCAGAATTGATTGGTTGGTTGATTTGAATGGAATCAGGAAACATGTTCAAAAGGAATCAAACCTTGAGGGGAAATTTTGCTTTTGAGGTTCTGGCCCCATAGGAGGATGGGAAGGGCCTGCTAGCAAGGACTCAACCCCCAGCAACAGAATTCCCTCCCAGATTACAGGCTGATTGGTAGCCCTGTAACATGACGACAAGACAAATGCACTTTATGACTATTGATGTATTTTATGATTGAGATTGTGGTTTGTCGATTGCAGCTTATATGTACATGACATGATGAGTGTACTTTATGATTATGAATGTATCTTTTGATTGCATTGCAAACCAAAACAACCAGAGACAAGAACAGTTTCTTCCCCCATGCCTTCAATCTGCTAAACAACTAACTTCCACAACACTGTAAAATTATCTAGTAGAAATATATCATTGTTACCCTTCTCTATTACCTATTATCTATTCTCTTATTTGTATGACAATAACTTGTTGCTTACATCTTAAAATATGTAATAGTTGTGTCATTTAGCATCCTAGTTTGACTTGTAGATAATTAGTATTCTATGACTGTTCAAATATAGATGTATGTTATGATTGTCAATTGTAGCCTGTATATAAGTATTGAGCATGCACACCGGAGACAAATTCCTTGTGTGTCCAGACACACTTGTCGAATAAATTCGAATCCTAATTGCAATGACAGTTTGTCACACTCTAAGGCTGGGGGCACACGATACCCTTAGACCAGTGGTCACCAACCTGTGGCCTGGGGTCCAACAGTGGACCGTGAGAAAATTTTGGTGGTCAGCAGGAAAATCTGGAGATTATTT
>JANHFO010032912.1:0-11369 GCA_032468095.1 Pareas carinatus | reverse complement strand
ATTTCAAGGGGAGCCCCATGTAGAGAGCATTGCAGTAGTCCAGACGGGAAGTGACGAGAGCCTGAGTGACTGTTCGTTGAGAGTCCCAATCCAGAAAGACCTGCTTTAGTCTATTTTCCATTCCTTTCCATCGTTACACATTGTTGATTTAGTCTACAATCAAGTACTTATTCATCTTTAGAATGCAAAGTTCGCCTGGAGATTTTAGTCAATGTTGTGTTTTTCAGAAACTATATCAATTCAGTATATCTTAACATAGATCAACTTACCTAACCAAAAATCTCTGTGACAACTTTGTACATTAAAGATGGGTACGTTCTAGCTGAGATATACTGAGTTGGTTTGGTTAGTTTCTGGGCAAAAAAAATGTTGACTAGAATCTCTTAAAGTGTTTATTGGTAGTCCTTGGATTTAATTGGGTTCAACAAGTCTAGAAGCTATGATGGACACCATATTTAACAAAGAGTAACAAATTAGATGTGAAAGACAGACCTATCCTAGAGAAAGAGGAGATGAATGGAAGTTTAACCAATGTCCAAGCTGACCCATGACATTTCTGAGAGCATCTTGAGGAAAGATAAGAAAAATGTTGTGTAGATACTGAAGAAAACAAATGAGAAATAAATTGATATATACAGTTGAGATGCGTGGATGAAGATGGCTAAATCTTATATCTTATAACTGTAATCAGTGTTTGTCAATTATAGTCTTATGATGGTAATCACGGTTTGTCAATTGTAGCCTGTATAGAGGAAACAGCAGACACACTTGGCGAATAAATTCTAATTCTAAATCAAAATAAATCAAAGAATGTTAAATGTTATATTAAGACAGTAGCAGAAACTGCTAATAAATAACAAATAATTATTAGAAATAAAATTAATCATTGAGATTTCACCCCAAATTTCTGAGTTCATTGTCTTAATACTAAAGTGGTAGTTTCGAAATAGGTAAAAAAGAAAGAATTGTTCTGAGAATTTGTCTTTATAAATACCTAAGAGAAAGTAGTGAATTAGATGTCAAACACCTGCATTTTTGCTAAAGAATGAGGCATCCCTTTTACCCATTATTGTGCGCTACATATTGGTGCTGATTGTTTTTTAACTTCTTCCCAAAATCTCCTTGTATGCTGTCAATATCTACTAACTAATCCACTAATTTCACAGTTACTGTAACTGTAAAGGAATGTAGTAGTGGGGGGGAACAGCATGAATATGAATTGAAGGTTTTTGTTTTGATATCCTTAAAAAGCATGTTAGTAATAGAGAAACACCATAGCAGACTCATTGTTTAAAAATCAGGCTATTTCTTTGCAGTGAAGAAATTGCTTGCCATCACTTGTTACCCATAAAAATTGGGATGCATGAAAAGAAAAATGACACCATGCTGAGTTTATTGGAGGGAAAATTATTAACTAAAATACATGACTAGTCATTATTTCTTGATAAAAATACTATTCAGGCTTTTTTGACTTTCCATCTACGTATCTCTTTGGAAGAGAAAAAGACTATTGAAAGCATAAAGGAAACTGAATAGCAATTCTGTTGAAGGAAATAAGACATTATCCTTTGCAAAATCTACTACAAATAAGGTAAACTATATATACAAAACAAGAGAAATAAAAAGAGAGACAGACAGATGAGTGGGGAACGTCTGAGACGGAAAACTAGCACATCAAATACTAAACTAGGAAAGAATGTACTATTATATATGTCTGTGTGCATGTATGTATATGAAGTCTGTTCAAAAAGTATCAAGTCTTAATTTTTTCCGCCTAAACAAATGAAGCACAGAAGGTGTCCTTCGGTGAAGTTGTGTAGAGGACATTCATGCACATGAGTGATTTTTTTCCCACCCGCAGAAAGTGTCAGTCACTGGCAGTCGGCATATGAGTAGATTTGACAGCTTCATCACGATAATGCACCCACCCGTTCTTCACATGTCACACTTGACTTAATGTCTTGCAAGGTTTGAAATTCCTCCTGCAAAGAAATCTCCCTCCTGGGAAGGAAGCCACCCTAGAACAACATTGTGAAGCACATTGTCATTGTCATAGTGGTGCGACGCAAGCGCTGGGACATGCTGACTTCCAGTGTGGTATTGGTTCATGATAATGCTCACCTGCATACCACTAGACAGACCCAAAAACCTTTGGAGCAGTTCCAATATTAGGATGTTTTTGATCATTCCCTCAATAGTCCAGATTTGGCACCGAGCGACTCACACCTCTTCTGGCTTCATTCCCAGGAGGGAGATTTCTTTGCAAAAGAAATTTCAAACCATGGAAGACTTTATGACAAGGACCTCAATTTGAATGGCAATTATCTCAAAAAGTCATGTACTGTTATAGTTTTCGAATGTGTATAATAAAAGTTCTGTATCTATGAGTGTCTGGCACTGATAACCAAACCGAGGTTTCTTTTCTGAATTGCCCTTCTACATTGTAGAAGAAGATCAGTAATATAGAGTCAGATAACAAAGTAATCAATTGATGACAGTAAAAAAGGAGTCTAATTTAGTTTTAAGAGAAATAGCAAGTTTGCATTTCTGTTAACATGTTTCATGTATACACCCAACATGAATGTCTAATTTAGAGAGAAACATATATGCTTGAAGATATTATAGCAGTCCATCAGGATTTTCCTATTTCTTTTCCCTCAGGAACCATTTGTCATCAGATGATATTGTTGCCACAAAAGAAGTAGAAGTTTTTATACTGTGGAGTCCCTATTGCTGTCTGAGCTTGGCTGTTTTCTTGCTGATGTTTCGTTACCCAAATAAGTAATATCTCCAGTGCTAAAGGGAAATGGGATTTGTACTCTCTGTTTATATACACTGAGTTCGTCGCTGTTGGTGGGAGCATCTTTTTTTTCTTGAAAGAGTAGTTCCTCGATTAGGCGTTCACTCTTTGATCGTTTGTCTGAGTTGATAGATTCTTAACTGAAGAACTGTTTATGACTTGATTGTTGGTGTGGCATTAATCTCTGCTTATCTGGATGTTGATTGCTGGTTGCAAGAAGCCATGATCTGCAAAAATACAATCAAGCTTAGACAACACCAAGGATTACACAATCTTCTATTGAGACTTATTATAGCACACCACATGGAATTGTATTCACCTATTTCCCTCTGTCTTTCTTTCTTAGAATTCTGATTAGATTTCCAATTCTACCCTAAAACTGGTTTTTTCTCTCGCCTTTGATATGAGCAGAAAAAATTGAAAGTGGAATAGAAATTTGGCTCGCTGTTAATTAATATTGCCTGCAAAAGAACAAACCAAGAAAAAAACCCAATCTTAGCCTAGATTTCCCTGTTGATTTTTCAACAATATCATATATGGAAGTATCCTGAAGACATAAAATGATGACTCTGCTTGACATAGGAAAACAAATTTGCAAATCAAAGCATAACAAAAAGCTTTAGGATGTTCGTGTATTTTTAAAAACAATGGCTCTGCAACTGATCATCTTTTTAAAAAAATCTATTTGCCCACATACAACCTAAATTCCTGACACCAGCACAACAGTGGCCATCCTTGCTAGTATTTAAATACAGTTTTTTTCTTCCAATACCTAAACTTTTCTAACTTGACACTTGCAATTGTGGAACACCATCACAGTCCACTAACCTGATAAAGGACATTGGATTTGGTTGTATCATTTCTTCTGAAATCTATTTCCCAGTTTACAAAAAACAACAACCCTAAACTACCTTGGGTAACGTATTTAAAGAAAGCAATTTGTGTGCTTCATTGCCTTTCCTCCAAGACAGTTTTTCATTTATTCTTTCAAGGATTGTTTTTAATGTCAGTACATCTATTACAGAGGAGAAAGGCTGAAGTCTCCCCAAAATTATTCCACTTGATCAAGCAATACTTTTTGGGGGATGAGGGTACAATATAATAAAAACAGAATCATGCACAACCTGCACACATCTAATATGAATGAATAGTTACACATAAGCAAGGAAAGCTAAAGATCTCTTTTAATAAACCCTTGACTATTTTAGGAATGGGGTTAAAACAATCAAAATCAGCTTAGTTTATATACAACCTGTCAAACTTGAATGGTGATCCCAGAACATCTTTTTATATTGCACTGCATCTATTCAATCACCTATATAGTATAGCAGTGGGTGTGGGAGGACCCTATGAGTAATGCATCATGACCTCATACGTCCCACCTTCATAATTTTTCTTTTGTTTCTCTTCCATTCCAGAAGTTAAATAATCTCCTCAGGGTGTTATTGTGGTTTCCAAATGCTTCTTTTGGGGGCTTCTTCAGATTGTTGGAAGAAAAATCCAACTGGGAAAAAATGCTATGTCAAATGTCTCAAAATCCTTCCCTTCAAAGAAACTCTCAAAACAGAACATCTTCAAAAGTTCATTGATTTATTAGACTGATAATAGGAACAAGTGAAAAGTAAAGCAGGTTCTGGCTCCCCCCTTCAGTATAGATATTTTAAACAGTTCTTTTTCCCACAGTCGAAACTACAATAAATCACATGGTACAGAAAATAGACAGTTACAGTTACTGCTCACATGTGGAGAGGTCCTTGGACTAGCATACTTATCAACAGAGAAATATGTCAACAATTTTAAACCATTGAATTTCATCCAGCAGATCTAAGACAGCTCTACTAAAACAGCTTCTGTTCTTTGCCTTTTCTGTTGCTTATTCAGAATTTCTGACTGCTCTTTGTTTATGAATAGAGTGGCCCAGCTTTCTGTATGGATACAAAATATTCATTCCTAAAGCCTAGCCTCGTCAGGCTTCTGCTTGAAGCTGTTTTCCTATAGCAGGAAGACTGGGGTTGCTTTCTGCCTTTGTTAAGAAGACGTTTCTCTTTTTCTTCTTTAGGGGAAATATTCTAATTTGCTTCTTTTAATATTTTGCAGAATATTTCATTTTGGGTAGAGGGGGCCTTCCTACAGGATGTTCAGGCATGAAAGTCCACTATAAACTCTACTGAAAGATTTGGGGCAATTTTACTGTTTTTTTGTGGGTAAGGGGGTGATTAAGTGGATCTGTCTGTCTGTCTGTCCATCCGTACGTACGTCCATCCATCCATCCATCCATCCATCCATCCATCTACCTATGTTGGCTAGCAGATCCTTGTTGATTTCTCATAGGTTTAAAGACTGATGCAACTATTTAAGTCACTTATCTTCCTTGATCTCAGAGAAAATGAGAAAAAATATGTATTTGATACCCAATTGTAACCTAGACATTTTAGAACATTACAATTTTATGTTGACTGCCATTATTTTAGTTTGCTCTTTGAGCAGAGTTACGAGCCCAGAAGCACCACCTAGTTTGTTTATAGAGTCTGAGTGCCACCCTGTGTTAAGATATAAAATTCAAGAACTGAAAAATTCCAAAACTCAAAACCATTTGGACTTGCCAGAGCTCAAGTGGAACCTGTTGTTTCTCACCCAAATTACCCGCAGTCTTTAGGCACAAAAAGAGAACACCAATAGCATCATTTAATTTGCCAAGGGGGACTTATGCATAATTGGGTAACATCAACCAACTGATGACACCTCATTCCAAATCAGTGGCTGATCTTGTCCAGTGGTTTCATGTACATTTTAAACAGGAGTGAAGAGAGTACAAAACCCTGCATAACTCCACATAGTAGGGGTCAGAATGAGAACCCCACACACCGAATTAGCATCAAAGGGAATTCAGCCCCTCGAAAAAAAGACAACCAACACAGTAGGATCCAACCTATGCAGCTGATACAAATAGATACCATAGTCAATGCCATCGGGAGGTCAGCAGAGCCAGGATAGATGTATTATTCCCATTCCCACCAGAGTTTATCTAAAAGTGCAGCAAATGCACTTTCAATTCCATGCTAGGTGTGTCACCCAATGAGGAGGGGATCCAGATAATGCACTTAAACCAGGAACTTCAATTACTACTCAAACACTTTCTCAACAACCTCTACCTTTGAATTTCCTTCCATATTTTCCCGTCAATCTTTCAAAATATCCTCATAGTGTTATTGGATTACTGAAAAGATTAAGTCTCTCAGTTGGACTTTAAGTTTGATCATAGCCTATATATTCCTATATATAGGAGCTGTAGTGGTGCAGTGGTTAGAGTGCAGTACTGCATTCTACTTCTGTTAACAGTCGGCTGCCAGTAAATTCAGCAGTTCGATTCTCACTGACTCAAGGTTGACTCAGCCTTCCATCCTTCCAAGGTCAGTCAAATGAGGATCGAGATTGTTGGGGGCAGTATGCTGATTTCTGTAAACCACTTATAGAGGGCTGTAAACCACCGTGAAGCAGTATATAAGTCTAACTGCTATTGCTAATCAGTTGCATTGTTCAGGAAAGGAAATAGCTCTGAAAGGATGACTCAATTGGTCATAATTGCCTAGTATCTCATAAAAACTGCTCTTGGTGCATCATCAGAACTAATTCCCTTACTAATTTAATTCCTTTGTAGTATATAGCTGTGAACAAGGGTGTTTCACCAGAACTCTTCAGCATGACAAATACTATGACAAATATAAGCAAGAAGGACAGAATAATCAGAAGGTGATAATGAAAACCTCAGAGTGTTTTGGCAGAATTTGCTGGAAGCAAAATTTTAATTATGATTCTGATTGCCTCTCAAATAGCAATCTCTCAACTGCTGTCTTCTGGTGCTCAGTTTCCATTAAAACAGCAGTTTGTGCACAGTTAGGCAATGGGTGTCTTCGGGCTGTTTTAGATAAGAGTTCCCATAAATCCAGGCAAATATGGTCAAAATCAAAGCACAGGGGAGCTAAAATTCAAGACCTTTGGAGGAGATCAGTTTTCTTACCTTTCTTTATGCTGGGACAGGTTATAAAATTTTCCTATAACTACCTGATCCTTTCTGCAAGGTGTTGCAGAGTGTAAGAGATATAAAATTAGAGTTAATAAAAAGAATAAATAAGATCTCTTCAGTCATAGTATGCGTTGTACGTATATTTAGCAACACCATTATTTTTGTTTCCCTCTCAATCACTGGACCAGGAGGAAACTGTTGTAGGAATTGGGTATGGCCATTCTAGAGAAAAGAAGAACTAGGGGTGATATGATAAGCAGTACTCCAGTATTTGACAGGCTGCCACAAAAGAAGGGAAGGGATAGACTTATTTTCCAAAGCACCAGAAGGCAAGAAAAGAAAAAATGGATGGAAACTAATCAAGGAGAGAGGCAACCTAGAATTAATGAGAAACTTCCTAACTGTGAGGACAATTAACCAGTGGAACAGCTTGCCACCAGAAGGTGTGGCTGCTTCATTATTGGAGGTTTTAAGAAAAGACTGGACACCCACCTATCTGAAATAGGGTCTCCTGCTTGAGCAGGGGGTTGGAGTAGAAGACCTCCAAGGTCCCTTCAAGCTCTATTCTGATTGATTGATTGATAAGCCTTTTCTGCTATGACTGCTGCCCTTGGAAACATTCTACCTCCTAAGATGAGCTCTCTCCTGATGTGAGATGTGGGTTGGAAAAGAGGCAAACAGAACAGTTCTTTATTGCAAGTAAGTCTGGTACAACATGCAGAGGCTATTGGCTGGCCTGCTCCCTTATATTGTGGAAGGGACAATGCCAGCCAATTAGCTAACAGGTATTTTCCCACCTGGGGAAGGGGCAGAGTTGGTCAGACTGGAGTGGAAACTTCCTCTTCACTCCACAACACCCCTCCCTTCCTGATCGGCTTCCACATGTGTGACGAAATCATTGAGGTAGGCGGGGTGTTTCTGGCTCCGACTGGACCTGTGCAATTCAGTCGGAGCCTGGGCATCGGGCGGGGCAGCAGCCATGGAGTTTGCTCCTGTATGGGCTGCTCCTGCGGCTGCGGTTGGCAGCCCCTGGAAAGTTCCAGGGGCTGCTGCTGCCCCGGGACTTTGCATGTGGCCGTGGAGGCTTCAGGGGCCTTCTTTGTCTTCAGATAAGTCCCCCATTTCCTGCGGGTTTGAATTAGCTGTGAGTTGGAGGGGTGTAAGATTAGTTTCATTTTTGTCTGGCTCCCTTCCCATGCGGCCTCGTAGCTGATCTATGTGCCTGCGCCACAGCTTTCCATCCCCTGTTACCTCTGTGTATGATTTGGGCCCTGTGGTCGTTTCTATCACTCCTTCCACCCATTTCTGTCCTTCCCCAAAGTTTCTAATGTAAACCCTTTCCTCCAGTTCAAAGGCGGGGCCTTTGCTGCTGTTTTCCTTGGGTGTCGATGATTTGGGGTGGTAGGTAGGGTGCAGCCTATCTAGTGTAGACCACGGTGTCCTTCCAAGCAGGAGTTCCGCAGGGCAGCGGACCGTGGTGGTGTTGGGTATTAGGTACTGCCACATTAAGAATCTGTTGATTTTGATCTGCCAGTCCCTCAGTTGCATGCGGCCTAGGGCACATTCGGCTTGCCCATTAGCGGCCGGGTGAAATGGCGCATGCCGGATCCCCCGGTTCGCTAAGAATTCCTCATACTGGTTGGATGTCAGTTGGGATCTGCTGTCGACACTATGACATCCGGAAACCCGTACGTTACGAATAATTTCTCAAGGGCTCTGATGGTAGCCTGTGTGGTTGTGGTGGGCATGTTTATTACTTCTATCCATTTTGAATAGGCATCCACGACTACTAAGAACATGAGCCCTCTAAAAGGGCTCGCAAAGTCTATGTGGATGCAGTTCCACAGGTTCTTGAATTTTTCCCACTCCCCAGTTGTGTCCCTGGGTGGGGTCAGCCTGGATTCTTGGCATGCCTTGCATGTCACCACCCGCCTCTGGATGTCGTCATCCATGTTGGACCACCATACATGACTCCTTGCCAGGGCTTTCATTCTCCCTATCCCTGGGTGCCCTTCATGCAAGATGTCCAATATTCTTTCCCTCGGCATCTTGGGAATTTCCACCCTGTCTCCTCATAGCCAGCACCCCCCTTGTTCAGACAGTTCGTGCTGTTTCCTTTTGAATGGTATGAATTCCTCCCCTCTGGTGTCCCCGGGCCACCCTTTCCACACCGAGTTCAGCACTATTCACAATGTTTTGTCCAATGGGGCAATGGGTGATGTCTCTAAATGTGACCAAGGTTGGTTCTTTGTAGTCCAACAGCACTATGGGGTGGTCCAGGACTTGGGTGTCTGGTGGGGATGAGAGTGGGCACCAACTTAGGGCATCAGCATGTGTTATGGTCTGACCTGGGCAGTAGGTCAGCTTGTAGTCATAGGCTGAGAGGAATATGGTCCACCTGGTGAACCTAGGTGAGAGGGCCTGTGGGGTGGGTTTGTCTCCTGCTAGGAGGACTAATAATGGTTTGTGGTCTGTGACCAATTGGAAATTCCGGCCAAATGGGTATTCGTGAAATTTCTTCACACCAGATACTAGGGCTAGGGCCTCCTTATCTAATTGACTATAGTTATGTTCTGCTGGAGTAAAAAGCTATGGGGGCCTTGGAGCCATTGGGGAGTTCATGGCTCAGGACTGCACCTACCCCATAGGGTGAGGCATCTGTGGCTAGTGTGACTGGGAGAATGGTGTTATATCTGATTAGGAAGGACTCTTCCGTTAGGAGTGCCTTGACCCCTTTAAAAGCTTCCTCCTCGCGGGATCCCCATTCCCATGCTTTGTTTTTAGTCAGCAACCTATGTAGAGGATTTGCCATTGTTGCCTTCCCTTTCGGGAAGTTCTTGTAAAAATTAAGTAGACCCAGGAATGCCTGCAATTCTGTTTTGCTTTTTGGGCTGATGGCCCTGACTTTGTCGTGCATGGGGTGTATTCCTTTCTCGTCTATCTGGTAACCAAGGAATTCTACCTCCATTACCCCAATGTGGCATTTTTCTTTCTTGACCCTGAGTCCTGCCTCCCTGACCTTTGTTAATACCTGCTTGAGTCTCTGGAGTAGCTGTTTGGTGTCCGACGCCATGATTAGCACATCGTAAAAGTGTGGTGCCACCCCCGGAATTTCTCTCAACAATCTTTCAATGATGTTCTGGAAACTCCTGGGGGCTACATTCACTCCAAAATGCAATCTGTTGCACCTTAATATCCTTCTGTGGGCGCCAATTGTTTGGACTTCAACAGTCGTGCCATTTACCAGCAGCTGCTGGTATGCCTGGGTTAAGTCTAGTTTAGCGAATATTTTCCCGGGTCCCAGGAAGTGTAGTAGATGCTGCACTATTGGCACAGAATAGGCGCTCTGTTGCAATGCCTTGTTTAAAGTGTATTTGTAGTTGGCGCATATGCGCACCAACCCGTCTTGTTTTAATGGGGTTACTATCAATGTTTCCCACTTCACATGGTCAATGGGCTCCAGCATTCCCTGACTTCTCTAATTCCCTGTCTATGGCCGACTTGAAGGCAAATAGGACTCTCTGAGGTTTTAGTCTAATAGGGGTTGCGGCAGGGTCTAGGCTAAAGTGTATTGGGGTCCCCTTGTACCTGTCCAAATATGGTCTGAAGACGTCCTTAAATTGTCGGATTAGCTCATTCAAGTCTTTTGTTTAGATTTTGTTGACTTCCCTCAGTCCTGCAATGCTGAGCCCAAATGCCTGGAACCAATCTAGCCCCAGCAAGTCCAGCAGGCCCTCGTCGACTATTAGGGCAGTCAGGTCTCCCTTGAAGACCTTGTATTCTACAGGCAGTGCCAGTACTTTGATGGTGTTCCCTTGGTAGTTGGTTACTCTCGCGCTGGTTTTGGTCAGGTGGTGTCGCCCAGATAGTTGGTATGGCAGTCCTCAGGGTTTCCAAGGATAGAATCGTTACTGACGATCCAGAGTTGACTTCCATGTTGATGTTCCTCCCGGTGATGGTTACTTCCGTTTTCACCTTTGAGCTCACTGGGCCGTTTACCATCACAATCCAGATCTGGTACATCTCTGGTCTAAGTGTTTGGGGCCGGGGTGTCCTATCTCTGAGTGGTGCTTGCTGATGCTGTCTCTGCTTTGGTTCTGGTCTGTCCTATGCCTGGGTGGTATGCTGCTCATTCCAGTGACTCCCAAGATTGGCGTGCCACTGATGATGAATGTGGCTGGTCTGCTACGCGGTCATCAGCTCTGCAAACGTTCTCAATGTGGCCTTGTTTCCCACATCTCGGCAGCAGGCTTTCCTAAATCTGCATGTGGCTCTTGAGTGTGGGCCCCCACAACCTACTCATTTTGCTCTGCCTCATGCCCTCTGGTGACCCGTCCTGTGCACCTCTCAGTCTCTACAATCTTGGGTTTCCTCGTCATCATTGGTGTAAGCTGTATGAAACCTTGTTTGTTTCTGGTTTTGCCGGGGGTAGCTCGCAAACTCTTACATCGAATGACCCCACCTCAGTAGAGTTCTCAGCGGCTTGGGCTTCTTTTATGGCCTCTTCTAGAGTTATGTCATCATTGTAGGCTAGGAGTCTCTTTT
>JANHFO010032756.1:0-11379 GCA_032468095.1 Pareas carinatus | reverse complement strand
TGAGCCCGCTCTGTGTGGCTTCAGGACTGGCGGTAATTTCTGAATAGTCTGTGGTCATCCCCACTGCAGAGAATTGCAGGGATGGGATCTGTTAGTGACGGTGCAGATTGCCAATAGGATCTCTCACTGTCCTCCCCGAGTTGTCTTGTTAGGGCTAGGGCGACCATACAATTTGTAGGAAGGAAGAAACTTTTTTTCTTCTCAGGAAGAGAATATTAACAATCCATTTCTGATTTTTTTTATAGATGGATCTTTCAGTCGAAACGCTGTACATTTTAATGCAAGAGCGCCAGAAAAGGTACGCCAAGTATGCCGAGCAGATCCAGAAGGTCAACGAGATGTCTGCCATCCTCCGCCGCATCCAGATGGGCATTGACCTCACTGTCCCATTGATGGAGAGGCTGAACAGCCTGCTGCCCGAGAACGAGCGGCTGGAACCCTTTTGTATGAAACAGGAGAGGGAGCTCAAGCTGTAGCTTCCTTGGGCCCTCCGTTCCCAGGCTTGGCTGCAGGAGCTGGCTTGAAGCTTCCTGCCCAGGGTGAGTAGAAGACCCCCAGGGACGGATTGAGAGCGCAGCTGCTGAGAGGGATATGCCACCCAGGGCACATGCCTGGCTGCCTTTCACAGCTTTGCTCGCTTGCTTGTCCCTGCTGACACCAGGCAGAGTGTCTTCAATCAAGCTGAGATCTCTGTCTCCCCTTCTTTCCACAGTTGCTTTCAACGTTTTGTTTCCAAGACACCTTGTGACCTCCAGGAGCTGCTGGACACGTTGGTGTACGAGGAGGATGTTTGAAAACCTTTGTTGAGGTCAACTCATACAGAACCTGGGCCAAAACTCCTTCGGTCTCACCTGTGACCTGCCTTGTAAATGTTAGCCTCCCCAGCATCCCCTGGACTTTCAAGAAAAGGTTGCAGGTAGTGGGCAAATGGACTTTCAGGAGTCTTTGCTCATCAGCTGCCACCTTGTGAAGAAATTTCTAATGAAGATGCATAAAAACTCTGGTTTCTCATAAGACACTTTGAAAACCACTGTTTCCTTCTTTCATTGGGTTGACAGGTCTGCTAGCTAGCCCATTAATAGGACTTTGAGGAAAGAAAGCCCGAATCTGTCTACCGGAAAGATTTTAGGTTTCATGTAATGATGTATGTGTAACTTTTTGTAGTTTATAGCGAAATGTCTAAAGCCAGAAAGAGCCTTGTTCGCTTCACTTGCATAACACAATGCAACTTGTGTGGGATGAATTTCTTTCTTTGAGGTCTAATGGACTTCCCTCCCTGCGCAATTGGATTGTGTGCTTAAATGACAACCTTCATTTAAGGAGCTGTTAAATGTGTGGCTGCTTGAACTATGGAACCGTCACGGCTATGCAGTTCAGGCCCCCCCTGTCAAAAGGACAGGTCAGCTCCTGTTTCTTCAGTCTTTCTGAATCCGTGTGGTCTCCTTGAGTCACCAAGATCACTAATAAAATTCTGTTTTATAAGAAATAGGAGCTATTTTTAGTTTGTGGCCAAAGGAAGAGAAGTGCTAAGCCAGGGACTTCTTACTTTATTCACATTATTCTTACGGCAGTTGGAGGGGTCTTCCCCACCTTCCAAGACAATTCGTGGGCAGAGTCTACCCTGGGTACTTGATTTCTCTTTCTTCATTTCCATTTTTATCTGGGTTGGTGATACATTCCCCAGCATTAAAGCTAAAATTGCATCTGCATTGGGAAGCTGTGTCAGAATAGCTCCATATTCAAAATTGACGTGCTTTAATCATACCTTACTGGCTTCCCCATTTTTATCCTTACTGTAACCTGCTCGGCATACTTGATATTCATCCGAATTGATGTACTGGCCTGGCTTGAAAAATCCCATGCATGAATTCATCTCTATTCAGTTGGAGAAATTCTACCTTTCTCTTCTATGCTTTGTTTTCTCTGCCACAAAGAGGATCGGGGTTCAGTACCGGCCAGTGAGAATGCCACTCCCTCCCAGTCTTGGGAGAAACACGTGTAGTCGGTTTTGTGTTTTGTTTGAGAAAAGAATATTTAATTGGGGGACAGTCTCTGGACAGGAGGTTACACAATTGGCAGATTCCAAACCATTGAGCATGTTTCCCTTGCATCTTTTAATACTGTTCTTACTTCAATAAGGTATGGGCTCCCGGATTCTTTGACTCAAAGATGAAGGTCCCCCTTCTTATCGCCTGCCCCCTTAACGATTTAATCCGCGCTTTTCCCTGCCCAGACATCCTTCCACCCAGTAACATGAACTTCCGTCACCAAGGCAAAGTTCCCAAGCCCAAGTCAGATTTTGCTTGCTTTCATGCTGGCTGGAATTCCCAGAGTTCACGGCAATGGACTATGGTTGGGAACCAGACTGGGGAAACCTGAGCCTCCACAGCTGTTCCTGGAAGAAACACAATCCCTGTCATAGGTGGAAACATGAAGTTCTCTTGACAATAACTGCGAAAGGAGTGCATGGAAACCAAAAAGTGCAGAATGTGCTCAAAGTGTTTGAATCCAGTGTGAACGTCGCTGTTTTCTTCCAAGGTGATTGAAATAATAATGGTGATCTGTTGCCCTAACATGGTTCCATATGCAGACTGGAAACTCGTTGAAGGATGCAGCTGTGAGGCCTGAACCTCTGGCTGTCGTCCGTCTTCAGACTGTCAGAGCTGACTGCCAAGCTTTTCCTTCCACAAGTTTTGGGGCTGACAGTTTTGTACATTTGATAGTGTGACACATTTTTTTTCTTTTTCTTTTTGTTTTATATACATCAAAAAGAACTAGTTGCTCTTCTAGTGTGGTGCAATTTGTCTTCATTTGAAATTGTTTCGCTAACTTGTTATTAGTAACTCCTACAAGAGCTGTTATTGAAACAGTAGCAAATGCATATTTAATAAACATTACACAATGTTGCTTACAGAGGCGTTTTAATTTTTTATTTTGAAAAATCTTCTAATCACCAGAAAAAGACTTAGCTGTAATTCTGAAAGTCCCTAATGTCTGACTGTTCTTCTCTGCAAAATATTCTTTTTTGATTGATTGATTTCCAGAACCTAAACCATCTTTTAAGAAATGAATACATATTATATGCAATAAAACTGCATTCATATTTTATTGTATAACAACTCTAGTCAAGAATTAACAGCTAACAACATAAGTCAAGTTGATTTGTTGCTCTAATATACCAAAGATATACTTAGAAAAACATACTTGTTAAAAGTGTATGTTTCTAACAAAAATGTGTATCACCTAAATTGGTTATATATCCTTTGGCAGTCGTATTATAAACAGCTAGTTTTCTTCTAGCAGAATGTTGTTACACCCGTTTTCTTATTTTGTAAATTCAACATTTGCTTACTACAAACTTGCCCCATAGCTCTTGTCAATAAAATCCTCTATAACCATTTAAAGAATGAAAACAATTTTTTAAATGTTACATTTCCCATTCCAGCTAAATTTTCACAAAGCCACAGCGAATCTGATTGATGCCAAGATTCTGGCTCTTCCCGGGCTTGCTTTAGACAAATTCGGGACTGCGGAAGTCTGGGCAAGGACAAGCGAACCCCCTGGAATAATCCTGGCACAAGTCACTGCTCTCAGTTGGTCACCAGCTTTGAAATACAGAAACTACTTGATGCAGCCGAAGCTTTCGGTGCTCCTTTGGCACACGAGGCGATCCTGAGAGAGAGAGAGAGAGAGAGAGAGAGAGAGAGAGAGAGCAGTGGTGCGCATACTTCGAGGCGGGAAGAGAAATCCCGTAGGGACTTGTGTGCCATTTCCATTCAGTGCAATGCACATCCCCTTGTGTTGGATCAATGTGGGCACGCAGTGTTCTCCACTGTGGTCAATTAATAGCTGTATCTTGATAGAAGTATAATTCAGGATTCCTAAAAACATATCTTCCTTTATTCCAAACTGGGCATTAAAAAATGAACTGCTAGATTTTATTTTCCCTCAGGAAAGTGTACCAAAAGTGGTAAATTTGAGGTCTTAATTACAGAATAGGGAAAGTAAGGTGGTATTTAAGTAGTTTTTTGAAAACTGCAGATGATGCTCTGGGTACAATATGTATTTTCCTCTGAAAATATCGATCAAAAATAGTGTTTTTATTGTGAGTTTTTTGTCTTGCATTGAATTTCCTTTTCTGAACAGCGTATGATCATTACTTGACATTTATTAATAAACATGCAAGATATAGATAACCTGATCTATATCTGCCTTCTTCCTTCTGGGTCGTCTCTCCTTTGTGCCACAAGAGAATAGTTTTGCTGAGATGGCCCAGGGCGTGGAAGTCTTCTGCCCTTGTTTCCCATTTTTTTCCTCTGTATTTTCACTCCCAGTGTTTCTCAGTAAACCAGGTGTGAACCCCCCTGTCCTCTCCATAGCTGCTGATTTGTATTTCCACTGTTGAGTGATGAGCTACCCAAGACAAATTAAGCAAGTGCAGATGATTCACCTGTACACACACACAGGATTAAATCATGCTGTCAGTCGATAGCCCTCTTAAATGGGAATATTGCCGGAAAAGTAACTTGAAGTGAGAAGAGAGAATCTAGTCAACAATGCCTGCAATGTAGGAACCACGGAGATACAAGTTTGCAATGTGTCTAATCGCTGTTGAGAGAGTAGCTTTTCTTACATACAGTAACTAATCATTTCCTGATAGGGAGCAGGCTTTGATTGAAGTATTTCCCGAGGTCACGGATTACACCACTGCTCAGCTGTCTCTTTGCATCAGCGACCAGAACCGGCAGGGGTGGCTGGGCTGTGTCGTTGACAGGACTTGTCCTCGTGCGGAACGCCGTGTCCTGTAGGGTCCACCTTGGAGGTGGATCCAGGGCCCAGGCCATCCGAGGCAGGCTGCCTGCTCCAGGGGCCCATCAGTGCAGAAGCTGAAGGAAAATTAAGGGGAGAATCCCAGTGTGGAATTGAGAAGACGGCATGCCTGCCCCCCCCCCCGGGTCTTGGTGTGTGTGTGTGCGTGTGTGTGCCTTGAGAGCAGGTCATCAGAGATTGTTGAAGGCATTGTCGGTCAGTGTAAGCAGCCTCGCAGCTGTGTTGATCCATCACCTCTGGGCTGTGTCACCACAGCTGGATTTCTTGCCCTTCTGGTGGGGGTCAGTGTGTGTATGTGCAACTGTGCGTGCAACGGATGAGGAACCTGGAAGTTCTGGTTCTGCAGCTAAGGGGCATCTTGGAGACAGAAAAAGGTTGGCTTAACATTGACGTGGTTTGGCTGCCTCTGTGGGGTCGGCTGTTCTCCCCCAGGGGCTGAAGTGAAGCCAGGCGAGAGGCAGCTGGGGGCAGCCTGGGGGAGGGTGGGCTTTGGAGGGGCCTCCATGACTCCACAGCAGAGCAAGAGGCCTCCTGGCGCAGCCCCAGGAGAACAAGGGGAGGGTCTCTGCTGGAGAGGGAATGCCCTCCACACATGTGCCCTGCTGCTCCAGGCAGAATATGTGAGCCTCATCCTCAGCCAGGGCCTTTTGTTTGAGCCTGCTGCTGGCTGGAAGGAACAGGGTTGAAGAGGCCATAGTAGAAGTGGAGAAGCATTTTCTTATCGAAGGTGGCCTTGGATGCCCCGCAGTGGTGGTTGCTTTCGCCTGAATGCCCCCCCTTTTGGGCAGAGTGAGGAAGACCCAACCAGCTACCGCTGTTTGGAGATTAGAGTGCGCTGCTGCGAAGAAACAGCTTTTCATAGAAGAAAGCTTCATCCCACCCGCAGGGGTGGTTGCCTTTGTCGGATTCCCCCCTTTTTGTGCCGAGCGAGGAGGGCTCCGAGAAGGACCCAATACCCATATAGAAATTGTCAGGCCTTTTGTTTGAGCCTGCCCCACACTCACCTGCCCTGCTGTTCCTTGACCCGCCATGACTCCGGCCACTACCACCGAAACTGCCACAGTTGCTACTGCCGCCAGTTGAAGAGTAGAATGTGCCACTGCATCACACCACACCACCCTGCCCCCACCCAACTCCAGTTGAGTGCGCTGCTACGCCAGCCAGCTTCCACACCACCATTCATTGAGTGCGCTGCTGTGCCGCCCTGCCCCCACCCCACTCCTGTTGAATGAGGACGCGAGGTCAGGGTGTCAAGGAGGAGGGGAAATGTGATGGAGGCTGCGCCACTAGCACCAAAACTGCTGCTGCTGCTACTGGCGCCATTCGGAGAGTAGAGTGCGGAGGGCAGCAGGGTTGGAAGAGCTCAGAGGATGGCCACTGCCACTCAGTGGGCGAGGCAAGGGAGTGCTGTGGCTGTGGCTCAAAATGACCATATGACGGACTCCAGGAGGGATGCTGCAACCACCATGTTTCTGCTACTGCGTTGGTTCCCCTTTTCTCTCTCTCTTTCACCTTCTTTTGACTTCTATTGAGGAATTGGCGATTCTTTACATTGGGGCAAAAAGCTGAAGAATGAAACAGGAAATTACTGTTTGATAGAAGAGACAGAGCAGGAGATAAATGCTAATTTTTCAGGAGGTGAGGAGAAGATATTTAACTATGACCAGTTTCCCCAATAATTTGAAAGAAATTATAGGAAACATAATTAGGATATAACAAAGAGATTAAGAAACAGAGCTGATCATTTAATTTAGTTAAATTAAGAAAGAAAATGGAGACATCTCGTGGCCAGAAAGAGACAGCACATGCTTTAGCCTGCAACTGATGCAATAAAGAAGTGTCTTTGAAAAAGCTAAAGCAAATGATAACAAGCAGTAGTGTGGAAAGAGAAAAAAAGGAATAATGATCTGGAGTTGCAAGAAACTACCACACTAATAACCCAGGGATCTCCACAGACAAGCCAGCTACAAATTAAAGGGGGGGAAACAGAAATATCTAATAACCAAATATTTGAAGCACTGCAACGTTATGGGTCAAAAATAGAAGAGATAAATGGCAAATTAGATAAAGGCCAATCAAAAAATAGAAAGCTTAATTGAACAACCAGTCGATATAAAAATACGAACACTAGCAACGGATTTTTTAAAATGAACAAAGGATTTAGGCACTTGAAAAGAGAGTAGATGATAATGAGAAGAGAATAGAGAAACTGCTATAAGAAAATTCCAAATTAGAACAAAATAATAAAGAACTAGAAGGAACTGTTGGTACAATGGAGATGCAGAGGGCCAACCACATCTTAAGATTCCAAAATCTAAAAGAAACTCCTGAGGAAGATATTGAGGAGAAAATGACAAATATTTTGGCCAAAGCTCTGGAGGTAGAGTCAACAATAGTAAGGAATGAAGTGGATGAAATTTATAGATTAAGCACCAACTTTGCAAAGAAAAATAAGCTACATAGGGAAGTCCACGTCAGATTTGTTAAAAAATCTGTACATGATATGGTGCTAAATAGATCAAGAGAACATCCACTGATTGAGGAGGAAGAAAAGATAGAAGTGCTCATGCAATTTCCAAGGCAAATCTGTGAAATTAGGAGACAATACCACTTTTTAACATTGAAATGAAATACAAAAGGAATCAGATACAGATGGTTGGTACATGAGAGCATTTCCTTTAGCTCGAATACAAGGTTATATCTAAATTCAATTTGGAAGACAGAAAACTTTGAACAGAAGTATGCAACATTGTTGGGGGAAGACCAGCATGAGGAAGAATTTATGGTAGGAAAAACAGAAAGAGGTAGAGAGCCACAGAAGGACAGAGAAAAGAGAAAGGTGAAACCCAGAAAACTAAAAAGAAAGAGAATTGAGGAGGAAGAATGGCTGAGAAGGACGAGAATGGCAAACAGCCAAACTTGGGAAGAACAATGGATAAGGCCACGGGAATTCTCTCAATTAATATTAACGGATTAAACCATCCAACCACATGGAACAAAATATTTAACAAACTATCTTCCCTTTCTTTTAAGTTGTGTGCTTTTGGTGCATCTTTTTAAAACTAGCCTGCATTCCCTCAGCATATTGTTAAAATAGTTTTTCAAAAGATTGTTTAAATGTCATTAATAGCACTTGAGTGCTTTTCTTCATTTGAGTTGTCATTGTTTCTTATGTAGAGGATCTTCTTAACACTTATTCACTTGCAACAAATTTTCACAGTTTCGGGTTTTTTTACTTTACTTCTAAGAATAGTCCACAGCTGTTCTTTTCAATGTCAGGCAGTTTATTTTTTTTTATCAGTGAGTGTTATTTCTGTTTAGACATCAATAGATCTTAAAAAGCAAGAAACTTTTCCAAGATAAGAGAATATAACCTTTTTATTCTAATATTAGTTAAAAATAATTCTTCCTTTTAGAAACTTTATTTCAGTCAAATACTTGATATAGTCAATAAACTGTTCTGTATTTAGTCACCATTTTTTCCTCTTTCTGGGTAGTCTTTAACCAGGTAGAAGTTTTGCAGTAGGAATTTTTTTAAAAACTCACCCAGGTGGCTGTATGTTGATTCATGCCTTTTTGCGGTTTGAGTTTCAAACCGCTTAATTTTTGCTTCTTTGGCTCATCTGCGGCTAAATGCTACATTTCTGCAACCAGCTTCATAGACCTTTGAGGGGCTCCTTTCCAATCTCAGGGTGGTCAACACCTCCCCTGAGACTGCAGAACATCCCCTCCTCTTTGTTGCCTCTCTGGGGCAACTTAGGATTCGGCTCCTGGTTCGGAGCTGTCCTGGTCTATGGGCTATCATGCAGTTAGGCCAGGAGCTCCCCGAGTCTGCTCCTTCACTGCTGCGCTGGCTGCCAGAAGCTTTTAGCATGGGAATTTTAAACAATTTCTTTGAGAGTTTAAATAGATCGATACTACACTTTATATGACAAGGTAAAAGACCCAGAATAAAACTTAAAAGTCTACAAGAACCAAGGAATAAGGGTAGATTTGGCCTTCCAAACTGAGAATTATATTATCAGGTAATAGTGCTATCCTGGGTTAAATAGTGCTATCCTGCTATTGAGAAATAAAAAAAAATTAACTTTAGAAGGGTTTGACTTACAAATGGGATGGCACACATTCATGGGTTATGGAAAACATAAGATACACTCATATTTTCAAAATCAGTTTGTGTGGAGGACTCTTATAACCATTTGGGAAAAAGTAAAAGACAAACTATATAATTAAATCCCAAACTGGATATCAACAATAGAAGCATTAACTAAACCAAACTTAATTCATCTTTAAAAAGCCTGGACTTATAAAGAAATTATGGATTTATCAGGGAATTTAAAATTAAGGGAGGAACTTTAAATGCAAGGCATCGATCTCTCCTGGTGGAAATATTTGCAGATAAGCTCAAAATTCACTCAAGATATTAAAAAAACTGGGTATCTATAAAAAAAGACAAAATTTAATAACATACTGTTAAGTAATAACACAGAACTGATTAGGAAAATTTTTAATTATCTAACAATGATAAAAATGGAAAAAGAACAAATTAAAGCCAATATGTTAAAATGGGAAACTAACATAAGATGAGTAATCAATCCAGAAGAATGGAAACAGTTATCGGAGCAAAATTACAAAATAACCAAATCTGCTGCATATAAAGAAAATCTCTATAAAATGTTTTTCCAATGGCACATGTCCCCAAACAGATTGGCTAAGATAACAAAAAATAATTCCAATAAATGTTGGAAATGTAAGACTGAATAGGTTCCTATTTCCATATGTGGTGGACATGTAAACATGCAAAGGAATACTGGGGGAAAATCAGTTGCTGGCTCACACAAATAATAGGGAGAAAACTGGAGAGGAAGCCAGAATTGCTTTTATTAGGTTTGGTGAATGAGAATTTAAACAAACAACAGAGATATTTAGTAATACACGTACTTACCGCAGCAAGAATAACTTATGCCCAGCATTGGAAAGATGGAGAGTCACTAGAAGAAGAAGAGATAATATTCAAAATTTTAGAATGTGCCAGAATGGATTGTCTTACAGTAAGGTTAAAGCAATCAATATACTATAGATCATGGCTTGAATTCTATATATGGCTAGAACAAAGATGGAAATAAATGATTACAGGTTAGATGGAAGAAGGGATGTAGACAAAGGATGAGTATAATAAACCACCCAAATCTGCAAAGGACCAATACATGTAGGAAAGTAGGCAGAAGAAGGAAGACATAAAGGGAAGTTGGAATAATGTAAACCATAGAAAATAAGGAAGAAGAAAAGAGTAGAAGATTGAAGGATGAAGGGAAAATAGAAGAAGAAAAGAAGAAGGATAAGAAGGTAAGAAGAGGGTATGAAGAAAGTTAGAAGGCAAAGGGAAGAAGGCAAAGAAGGGTAGAAAAAAGATAGCTGACCAAAAGGAAAACAGAAATATGGCAAGCATGAAAGAGGACCAGCAAGAAGACTAAGCTAGTGAAGGGAGGAGTGGGGTAGAAAGTCAAAGTAAGTCGGAAATAGAGATGTCAGAGGAAATAAAGGTAGGATAGTGAAATGAATGAGTAAATGAGTGAAAGTACGTAGGAAGTGAAAGAAAAAGAATAAGTTGCAAAGAAAGATAGGGAAATGTAAGAGGAGGGAAAGAAGAGAATACTAAACAGTCATTGTACAGAAAATAAACAAAAATCAAATCTTAAATCAAGAGAGGTTATAGAAATTAGGGATTAATGCTTAAAGAACTGTGGTCTCGTAATGTTATAAATCATGTGAAAGATGAATGACACAAGTTTTTGATGAATCATACAATTATGTCGATGATTGAAAACTAGAAACCACAGTCCCAAAGCAAGGAAAAACAAAACAGAAACGCACAATGGAAAAAATGTTATAGAAAATGAATAAGAAAAGACACACAAGAATGTTGAATAAATAAAAAATGTTGTAAATGATGTGAATATGATGTAATGATACAGTTTCTAGTCTGTATGATATAAATATCAAAAATCAATAAAATTTGCAAAAAAGGATATTATTTAAACTAAATTGATGGTATAAATGTTATGTACAATGTAGGAAATTTTAAAAAAATCTTTAAATATGATTAGAATTGATCATAATGAAGTAAGAGTATACTACAATTTATTTTTTGACTGATGAAATAACGCTGAATTTGATATTTTGAATATAAGTAAATTCATAGACAGAAGAATGTGAAACTTAAAGGATGAATAAAATATATATCTAGACTTTTAATGTGGAAATTTAATTTAGGTATTGTGACTACTTTTACTTGCTTTACTGGGGGAACATTGTTGTTTTTGACATTTTCTATATAAATAATTGGAAAATAGAAGAATATGGAAAATAAACTGATGAATAAGATAAATATTCAGACTTTTATTGTTGAAACTTAAATTAGATATTGTCATTGTCTCTATTTACATTATGGATGGAATATTGTGATACTGATATTTTTTAAATTTAAATAGTTTCTAAGGAAAAGAATGTGGAAGTTGAATAAGATGTACAACCAAACAGCAGGTTTGC
>JANHFO010032690.1:0-11381 GCA_032468095.1 Pareas carinatus | reverse complement strand
TTCATGTTTTCTGTACACCGCCCTGAGTCCTTCGGGAGAAGGGCAGTATATAAGTCTAAACAAGCAAACAAACAAACAAACAAACAAAAGGCACGAATTCAGGCATCGCATGCAACATAATGGAGCAACTATTAACCAGTATGTGTCAGCCGTATGAAAAGCAGCCACCCATTGTGCCTTTGGGAACATAGATGACAGTTTGTTAGATCAGCTCATCTTCAGGGTGAGAGATTTAAGGCTGCAAAGGCGACTTTTGGCAAACCCAAATTTAACATTAAGGGTGGCCTTAGATCAGGCTCGAGTGGCTGAAACAGCATCTAATGCCACTGAGTCGCTGCAAAAGTTGGCTGGCACAACAGCGGCTGAAAAGGCAAATGCCCTAGTACACCAGGGCAAGGCTGATACCGTCGGAGACTCAAAAGAAGAAAGCTTTGAGGTCGAGCAGATGGTCAGGAAGCCGGCAGAGGTAAAGCAGAGGTGTCCCAGCTGTGGAGGACAACACTTCAGAATTGTTTGCCGTTTCCGAGATGCTATCTGCAGGCGCTGTGAGCAGAAGGGCCACATCACAAAGGTCTGCAGGGCACTGGAGCCAGTCGAGTCTGTGCCCCAGATGCCAACGCCAAATAGAAGTCATTTTCGACCCCGCAGAGATGCCAAGGCGGGAGACAGTGCCAAGAAACCGGCAGAGTTCGCAGATGCCTGCCACATTAAAGTAAAAGCGAATACCTGCCAGCCGGCCAAAAAAATCTACGTGTTGGTATTGGTCCAAGGCAAGCCTTGCCGTATGGAGGTGGATTCAGGATCGACCATCTCCATCATTTCCTGGACAACCCTGAAGAAGCTCCTGCTTGATGTTAAGCAAAGTCAGTTGTCGCAGCAGAAGCTGCAAATACAAGACTATCAGGGAAATCGCCTACCGGTGTTGGAACTGATAGATCTCCCTGTAACATTCAAGCGCTTCAACGGCCAACTACCAGTGACTGTGGTTGCAGAAAGACTGCCCAGCCTTCTGGGGCTGGAATGGTTCGACCCGCTGGGTTTGGGAGTCACTGGGGTGCACGCCACTATGACCTCATGGGGGTTGGATCTGATAGATGAGTACAAGGATATATTCTCAGAAAATTTGGGCAAGTATATGGGCAAGCCTATTTCATTATCTCTAGACCCCCTGGTTGCCCCTATTAGGCTTAAGCCACGCAGGGTCCCCTTTGCGCTTAAGGAAAAATTGGATGCAGCCTTGGACAAATTAATTCAGCAGGGCATTCTGGTGCCAACTGAGAATGCCAAATGTGACGCCCATTAAAAATGACGGCTCCATCTGCATTTGTGCGGACTATAAATGTACCATTAATAAGGCTTTACAACAAAACGCCTACACCGTTCCAGTTATGCAGCATCTGCTGCATTCCTTGGGATCAGGGTCCGTATTTGCAAAATTGGATCTTGCCCAGGCATATCAGCAATTGCCTATGGACGGCCCCGCTGTGGAAGCGCGAACTATTGTAACCCATAGGGGGACCTTTAAAGTGACCAGGTTACAATTCGGGATAAGTGTAGCTCCAGGGACTTTTCAGGGAGTCATGGAGCGCCTTCTACAGAAGATTCCAGGTGTCGTCCCGTATTTTGACGATGTGTTAATTACGACCACCTCTCAAGAACAGTTAAAAACACGGCTGCAAGCAGTTTTTGAAGTGTTCAGACAAAAGGGACTTAAACTGCGCAGAGATAAGTGCCTATTAGGGGTCCCCTCAGTGGATTTTTTGGGCTACCGGATTGATGGGGGAGGAATTCACCCTATTAAGGACACGGTTAGAGCCATTAGGAATGACCGCATGCTCAAAACAAGGACAGAACTCCAATCCATCCTGGGTTTACTTAATTTCTACCATAGTTTTCTTAAAGGAAAAGCCACAATAGCAGATCCCTTGCACAAGCTGTTGGCTAAAAACACTCCATGGGTTTGGGGTCGTAGGGAGAATGAGGCTTTTAAACAATTGAAGGAATTGTTGTCAAGCAATCTCATATGAATGCGCTATAGTACCTCTCTCCCAGTCACTTTGACTTGTGATGCCTCTCCTTTTGACATGGGTACTGTGTTGAGTCACACCCTGTCTTCTGGTGGCGAGGCGCCAATTGCGTTTTATTCTCGCACCTTAACTTCAGCGGACCGCAATTACAGCCAAATTGACAAAGAGGCTTTGGCTTTGGTGGCTGCAGTCAAACGTTTCCACAAATATTTATTTGGTAGGACCTTTACGTTGGTGACTGACCACAAGCCGTTGCTGGGCATTTTGGCTGGTGACCACCCCACGCCAGTGGCTCTGTCACCCTGCATGTTGTGCTGGTCCCTATTGTTGGCTGCCTATTCCTACCAGCTAGTGCATAAGCCAGGCTGCAATGTGGGACATGCTGATGCCCTCAGCCGTTGCCTGTTACCCGTTTCAGGCAGTGAGGTGGAGCTGGGGGAGGCAGATATCTTAGTGGATTGCCTCGAGTCTTCCCTGATCACATCTAGTGAAGTGGCCACTGCCTCTGCTTCGGATTCCCTCCTCTGCCCTGTCATTAGCTGGGTGCATAGGGGATGGCCAGGGGGTAAACTGGCTGAGAGGTATAGCCCTTTTAATGCTCGCAGAGAGGAGCTAGCAGTGCAGGGAAACTGTTTGTTGTGGGGAGACAGGGTAGTGATTCCGGAGAAACTCCAGTCCCAAATCTTGAAAACCCTGCATGAGAGTCACCCGGGTATAGTAAGAATGAAAGCACTGGCAAGAAGCTTTGTTTGGTGGCCAGCGCTGGACAAGAATATTGAGTCATTAGTTGCCAGTTGCCCAGCCTGTCAGCAATCTAGACCTACTCCCCCACGGGTGCCACCACAGCCATGGAAGCGACCCAGAGGTCACTGGTCGCGAATCCATCTGGATTTTGCTGGATCGTTTCATGGCCAAATGTTCCTCATATTAGTAGATGCGTTTTCCAGGTGGATGGAGGTCCACCTGATGAAAGATACTAGGGCTCCCACGGTAACGTGTTATCTAGAACAACTGTTCATAACGCATGGCTTGTCAGATGTGGTGGTAATGGATAATGGCCCACAGTTCATTGCCAAACATTTCAAGGAGTTTATGGCTGCCAGAGGAATCAGGCACATGCTGACGGCTCCGTCATCCAAATTCCAATGGAATTGCGGAGAGGGCCGTCAGATCACTAAAAGAGGCATTGAGCTGTTTAGGGCCAGGAAATTGGCAGAAGCAGGTGGATGTGTTCCTGACCTGGCAACACATCACACCTTGTAAGAGTACCGGGAAAAGCCCAGCTGAATTACTGTTTGGCAGAAAGCTGCGATCAATCCTGGATCGCCTACACCTTGTGTATGGCCAGGAGATCTTGAGGCCATCTAGTCGGGCCCCCAGGCAATTCTGTGTGGGTGATCCTGTGTGGGCAAGGAATTTTGCCACTGGCCAGCAGTGGGAGCTGGGCAAGATTGAAAAGTCTTTGGGAGTGTGCTCTTATGTGGTTAAGCTAAAAGATGGTCTCTCTTGGCATCGCCATATAGATCAGCTGCGCTGAGTGGCTAGCAATAGAACCACTGTGGAAAAAGCCGCTGATGTTAATTTAGATTTCCGTTCCTCCCCAGGCGATTACAGCCAAGACGTCCAGCCCGAATTGGAGCCTTTCAGCCATTGGGCATCTACAGGTGTGCCCTCGCCTCCACTGGATTCGGAGCTTGGTGAGCTGCTTTCCCCAGTGCCAGTTGGTCCTGACCAGGCAAATATTGCCCCCCAGCAGGAGCATGGAACCAGCGAGCTTGGAGCCCCAGAGGTCCGGGAGGCAAATGAAGAAACCCAGTTAGTTGAGTCAATTTGTCTGCTGATGTTTTAACTTTGAGGGGAGGGGTGCTGGATCCTAGGAGTCTGCTGGTCAAGCGAGGCTCCTTGCTGGATCCTGGGAGTCTGCTGATCGGGTGAGGCTCCTGGCTGTCTGACCTGATTAAGTGGTCAGCAGATGTTGGGAGCTGTTCTCTCCCCTCCCAACTACTCAGACATTTCGGAGACTGTCCAGCTTGGCCTGTTGATTGGCTGTTGCACCAGCCCAAGTTACTATAAAGGAGTGCTAGAATAACCAGCCTGAGCTGGCTACATTCTCTGCTGTTACTTTGTTAATAAACGCTGTTGCGATTCACTGAGGTTTGTCCAGCCTGCTTCTTTCCGCGATCGGACCTAACAATTGGCTCAGTTATTCAGAAATTTTTAAGTCTAAAGGTATAAAAGTATTTGTGTCACTGTGGTCAAAAATGTGTACAAACTAATGCATTTCTAGACTCTGATTTTGATAGATAGGCGCCTATTTAATACTTATATAATGTCAGGAAATGCATCATGCAGCAGTAATTCATTGTTCAAAAAATACTGTTCCTCACAATTTCTGTTAATTTTTATATAATTTGATGTGATATAATACAGATTTATTTGTGTTTGTATTTTCTGTATAACATGTTCTTTCTTTCTTTTTTTTAAGTTCAAGAGAAATATTTATTTTGCAAATTTTTTAGTCACGACAAGGTAAATTTATACAATCAAATATCAAATATTATTTTTCTGTTTATTTTTTCTATATAACATTTTCAAGTGAATTTAAATGCCATAGAACAGGGTTGTCAACTCAATTTCATTGAGGGCCGCAGCTCCCGGTATGGCTGCTGGCATGGGCTCCCCCTCCCATCACCCATCCACAGACACGTCCGCCTCCCACGGACACCCACACTCCCTGCAGATGTCACTGGCATGCTGTCAAATGTCACAATGATCCAGTCAGCCTGACAACTGTGCTTCAAAGTTGCCAGTTTGAAGGGGAGGATGAGGAAAGTAGATATGTCTTAGAACTAGTGCTATGCTAATATAATAGTTTGAAATTGTTTACATACATCTTTATTGATAAAATTGTTAATCCAAGAATGCTCCAGCAGATGGTCTTCACCAGTTTCATTTCTCTCTGCCTATTACCTATACCACATGATGTTAGTAGCTTCTAGATGGTGGGGGAAAAGTATTTAAAATGTTGAAGCTGGGTGGGAAGGAGTCAGAACCAGCTCCATATTTCTTTGTTCCTGATACCTCCCTAATTAATTAATGAAGTTTGATAATGAACTACTTTGAGAGTTTCTTTGAAGGGAAGGATTTCAGGACATTTGATATAGCCAAAAAAACCTCCACCCCCTGCAGATGGCACCAGAGCTCACTGTAACAGCAATAATAATAAATTTTGCAAAGCTTCTTTTCCAGTAATATTGAACTACAAAAAAGGGCAAATAAAATCTTTGCCAGATCAATTCTTGATTACAGCTCATCTGCTGGGAATTCACATTGCATAACAGACATAAAATTGAATGAGTCCAGAGATATTTTACAAGAAGGGTACTCCATTCCTCAACCTGCAATAGAATACCTTATGCCACCAGATTTGAAATTTTGGACCTAAACAACTTAAAGCTATGCCGCCTAAGGTCTGACTTTAGCTTAGTGGACAAATTTGTCTGTACAATGTTCTACCTTTCAATGACTTCTTCAGTTTCAACTACAATAATACATGAACTAACAACAGATACAAACTCAAAGAGAACCACTCCAGACTTGATTGCAGAAAATATGGACTTTAGTAACAGAGTGGTCAATGCCTGGAACGCACTAACTGATGCTGTTGTTACATGCTCAAACCCCCAAAACTTTAACCCTAAACTGTCTATCTTGGACCTTACTCCATACCAAAGAGGTCTATAAGTGGGCATGCAAAAGTGCACCAGCATGCCTACCGTCCCTGTTCTACTGTCTCCATATATTCGTACTCATTTACTATTATGTATATGCTCATACCAATCTATACCTATATGTTTATATAGTATGTTCCTACTGTTACTTGTTTTTCTCATGTTTGACTAAATAATAATAACCATTATTATTATAGTACTCAGTGATGTGCTATCTTGACGTGCTTGTGGGACTTGTGTACTCTGAGGAAGATGAGAGTTATGCCAGAGGTTCAACCATACTGGACAGGTCTCATCTAAGGAGTCAGACAAAGAGTGTCTCTCCCATAAAAAATATGGTGAAACACAAATTTCTGAAAGGTTTACCAGCTCAGACGTTGCCCAGGTTAACAAGGTCCACACCAGATGTTTGAGTTTCTGGATATCTGGTGAAAAATGGGCTACAGGACTCAGGACTGTTGGTTGTACAATCAGGGCCAGCAGCTGCAGAACTACTGGGAGAAAAGATGTTTACCTGTCACAATTTTTTGAAAACAAAAAAATAATGATCTATTATTAAAAATCAAGTCCAACAAGAAGAGGATATTTGAAACGAATGTACCAGTTCTGGAAAGAACAACATGCAGAATCAAAAATAGCAGAACAGAGGCTAGTAGATCAACATCAATTTTTAACAGGAAGTAAAGTATTCACTGAAGCAGAATTGGAAGAACTGGAAAGGTTTACCCAGAGCAAAGAAATCAAAATCTTGTCTGAAGTAACTCAGAATGTAAGGACAAACCAGGGGGAGTTGGCAGTAGACAAATCCAGCAGAGATATACAAGTGTTTTCATTTGGAAATCAGGCACCCTCTCCTCTGCCTCAGGAAGAACAAAGCTCTGTCACTAGAGAAGAAAAAGAATTGAAACAAAAAATAACTGAACATCTATAATAGCACAAAAATATCAGTATAAGGCTGACTGCATTGAAGCTTGTTCCAAAGAAACATCTAGCACAAGCATCAAAATATGCAAATAGTGCAATATCAAATATAAGCAGTAACTCACTGCAGGAAACAAACCAACTAATGTACAGCACAGCTGCTGTTATAACTGAATACCTGGGATGCAAAATCAGCACAAATGAAACAACATTTCAACAGATAACAGATACAGCCAAGAAGATCAGCAGATATGAAGCTTGAATTGCAAATTAAAGAAAGATACCTCCAATTTCAGTCCAACCAAAAACATTTCTACCAATCCATCAATAGAGAAGCTGCAGTGAATCAGACAGTACCTGACAAGAAAGAAACAGTGCAGTTCTGGAGGCAGATATGGGATAACCTCCAAAAATATAACAAGAATGCAACTTGGTTAAAATAGGTGAATAAGAAAAAAGATACTGAAATGAAAGAACTAGTAATAACAGCAGAAATGGTAGAGAAAAGAGCAAGGAAGATCAAAAAATGGTCAGCTCCAAGTGAAGATGAACTGCATGTTTTTTGGTTGAAACATTTAACTGGTCTACACCCACTCATTGCGATGAGGTTCAACAACATACTACAAGGAGGTGAAATTGAAGAGTGGCTAACTGGGAAAACCCACCTGATAATGAAAGATTCAGAAAAAGGGGCAGCACCAGGCAACTACAGGACACTGATCTGCTAGCCTCTGTTCTGTTATTTCTGATTCTGGATGATGTTCTTTCCAGAACTGGTGCATCTGTTTCAGTATGGCATAGCTCTCGTCTTCCTCAGAGTACACAAGCCCCATAACCATGTTAAGGTAGTGCCTCACTGGGAAATGTTGTTGTTGTTGTTGTAATTATTATTATTAACCTCAGGTGACATCAATTGCTCAGTTGATTTTGGCTGACCTTAGTTGATATCTGTTGAACTATGTTGACTGGTTGATCTCAGCTGTCTTCAGTTGACCAATGTTGACCTATTGTGGAGTTGATCTCTTTTAACTGTGTTGAAATGTATGTATGTATGTATGTATGTTGATTTATTTAAGGTTAGGGTTTAGGGAATTAGGGGGTTAACAGATTTTGTGTATTATGGTTTATGAACTCTATTCATTTCTGCTGTTATGCTATAATTGCTTTTATTTATATGTTGCCACATTTGAAAGGCGGAGAGCGGGAGAGAAAATAGAAATAATCCATCCTGTGATGGATTTCTTCTTTTTCCCTTCATTAGGAATTCTTTAAAAAATACCAAATTATTGTTAAAACGATCAATCACAATCTTTTACATTTCTAAGTTCAGTAGTATATAAAGTGGCACATAGCTGTTATTAGAGACTGGAGAACTGTAATATTGATTAAAATTTTGCTGATTTTATAGCTGCAACCTTAAGTAGAAAAGAACATATGCATTTTTATCCTTGTTGTATCTCGGTCTGGCGTCTGTCATTCACTGTTCATGAAATTTCAAAGCATTAGTGCTATTTGTATAGAGCTAGGCAGTTTAGAACAAGAGAATTTGAAGGATTGCTTATTCCTATGAAAAAGTTCTGCATTAAGGAGACTTAGCATTTAAAAAAAAACCAATTAGGCTGCTGGGTAGAAGCTTGTTTTTTGCCACAAACTAAACATAAAATACAAATGAGGACCATTTCAACAATACCACTAAACTTTTAAAAGATAATTAAAATCTATGATTGTTAATGGTATACTATAAAATTAAAACATAAAAATACCCCTTTTGAAATTATCAATATTCATACTAAGACTATAGACTAAAAGGGGAAGGATGCCTCTGAAAACAAAGCAAAAGCAAAACAGAAAATGTAAAAACAGTTAAAGATTTTTTTAAAAAAAATCAGAATTATTTTCAGTAAACTTATCCATATCCAGTCTCATTGATTATATCTCTATAATTTTAATTTCTTCCAAGCAATTTGAGTTCTATTGTTGTTGTATACAGGAAGGCCCTTTTAAGCAGTGACTCTTAGAGACATCTATGATTACATCTTTACAGTGAACATTAAATGGTTATTAAAATCCTGATTGTTCTATCTACCTTTACATCTTCTAATGTAACATTTTATATGTCTTTAGCTAATAATAGTTACACTGCTTTGTTTAAGTCGATCTGTGGGCATTAGGCCCTAAAACACACTTATTTTAGGTTAGGTAAAAGATAAGCATGAGATATTCCAGAGAAGTAAATTCTCTAGTCCCAATTTATTTCTGGGATTTTTACTAAGAATGTTAAGTAGATGGATCTTAATGCAACTCAAAATAAGGTATTTATTTTAAGTAAATACATTCTTGGATTAATTTTTGCAGATTAATCAAACTTTAATTGTCAGGAGATTCTGAATATCCTCTTACTCAGCAAGCTGGAAGCACACAGTTAAGCACTGAGAAAAGGCAAAATATAGGCATTAAAACACCAGTAAAATATAGAACTATTTTGTAATATAATTATATATATTCCAATAAAGCAAAGGGAAAACACATACATAAATATATGATCACCTATGTTTGATCTGCTCCATAATTTAATAAACAGCCTCTTTTGCTCTAAATAATAACTAAAACAAATGCCTGCAAAAATAGGATTTGGATTCAAGAAGGTTCATGTCAACCATCCCAATAAACTGACCAGCAAAATAAACACCTGAGACATTTTTTCTCAAGAATATTCTTTACTGAAAACCATGTGGATGTTGTTGTTCAGTCGCTAAGGCATGTCTGACTCTTTGTGACCCCATGGGCCATAACCCGCCAGGCCTCTCTGCCCTTCACAGTCTGTCGCATTCTGCCCAAACACATGGTTATTGCATTGGTGACACCATCCGATCATCTCATTCTCTGCCATCCCCTTCTCCTTTGACCTCCCATTTTTCCTGGCATCACAAGATGGTTTCATCGATGGTCATGTGGGTACAGAAGTAGAAAAGCCAGTTCTAATATTTCACACACAAAAAGCATAAGATAAATCCCCCCTGATCTACCCATTGTTCTTGGTCCACCAATCAGTTGCACTTGGGTTTTTTTGAGAATGATCTGTCTGCCTTGGAGGTTTCCCATTGAATGACCTTGGAACTGGGGCTGTCACAGGCATCCAGATGGCACATTTGCATTCCAAAGCTTCCCTCCCAACTACCCTTGAATTCCAATGTCTTCCCACCCCCCTCCCAACTGTTGTCAGGCTACGTGGCGAGTCAACCATGACAGTTCATTTATCATGGAAAGTGTTCTATTACCATACTGCATTCAAAGGCTTAAAAGTAGAAAGCAGCCACTTATATTTTATTTGTTAGATACTAGAAAGTCGTACTGCAGGAGCCATATTATTTAGGAGAAGCAAACTATTCCTGAATCAGGCATCCTTCACATGGTGATGTTGCCTGCTTTTTTTTTCAGCAACTAAGTGTATATTGAAGTATTGTTCTATCTCACCAGTTATGTTAACCACAATTGCAAAGTCAGGTTTGCTTCATATCTCGTCCTGCTCATCTTTTTCTTTCAATGATCATTCACAGCCATTCTAAAATAGCAGAGAAGATGGCTTGTGAGAGAGGAAAGAGATAAGCAACATTCAAGGAAACAAAGTTTACTGTCTTTTAAAAAAAGTTTCTTCAGTTTTCTAATGGCAGATTTCACTGTCTTCGCTAAAGTGATATTGTTCACCCAGGCATCACCACTTAGTGTCTCTCTACAGAATTCATTGGAAAGACCAAAGAGAAATAGAAAAGAGACCTGGTAATGCAAAGTATTATATGATCAGCACATATAAAAATATATTAAACAAAGTAGATATGAACAAGAACTGGCAATAGCCTAGAGCAGAAAGTTGAAGAAAGATACAAGAAGAATTCATTCTGGCTGCAAAAGACCCAGCCTTAAGAATAAATGCATACTGTACAAAAACAGAATTGAGAGGGCAGCAACAAATAGCAAGTGCAGCTCTGCAAAGAAGCTGAAGAAACAGTGGACCACCTGGTTGACTGTTTCATGAAGACCATGCAGACTGGCTACAAACAGTGACATGACAAAGTAGCAGCAACGGTGCATTGGAAGATTTGCAGGAAATACCATTTGCCTGCAAGCAAGAACTGGTGGGACAAAAAAAAAGTCATGGAAAATGAAGAAGCTAAAATTTGAACTTTGGAATTCAAATAGACAGACATCTGTCACACAACATGCCAGACTTAACGATTATTGATAAGAAAGACAAAAAAAGGTTGGTTTTATTTTTTTATTTATTTGTTTAGATTTATATACCGCCCTTCTCCCAAAGGTTAGCAGACATTGCAATACTGGAGACATCAGAATGTGAAAAAAAATCACAAAATGCACAGACTTGCAAATAGTACTAGAATGATTGTAGCAAGAGAAATCAAAGATTGTACCAATAGTAATAGGAGCCTTTGATGTAATTCAAAACTTACGGAGTACCGTTGAATCTCACCTGCATTGAGAAAATCACCATCGGTCAATTGCAAAGACGCAGCTTTGTTTGGATCAGCTTACATTCTGAGACAATATCTTTAATAGCTGACCCGGCCACGCGTTGCCGTGGCTCAGTTTGTGGCGGGCCGCCCGGCTCCGTTGCCGTCCCCGCCAGCGGCGGAGCCATTCCCGCCCCCTCCGGTCCCGGCGGCGAAGCAATTCCCGGCCCCGCCGC